>CM074298.1:2017500-2064145 GCA_037194245.1 Opsariichthys bidens | reverse complement strand
GGGGGCCGGGAGCAGCAGCTCATTTGCATTTAAAGGGACACACACAAAAACAGTGTTCGCTCACATCCAAACAGGGGCAACGTTCAACATTCTGTTAACATTCTTCAGACAGAATTCTAATGTTGGGGTGAATTATTCCATTCCTTCTTCCTTCTTTTGAGTTCAACGGATCTCATTCAAGTTTGGAACAAGTTTGAGTAAATGATGACCGGATTTGAATTTTTGGGTGAACTATCACTTTTAGCAGACATCAAAAAGCAGAAGTTATTGACATCAAAAGCCACCAGACCGCAGATGGACTGAGGCAGTGTCGAAATCATCCGACCGCAGCAAATCTCAAAATCTAAGTACACTAAACACGTGCAGAGGGGGATTAGATATTAATCCCGTTTTATTCAATTCAACACTGAGTAAAAGCAGAATCATTTTCATTTTGAATATTTAAAATCAATCTGTTTAAAATAGACCAGAACGCCCCACATCTCCTTCTCTGAATGTGACAATGTGCTTAAAGCGCTCGCAGCGCTGAAACACCTAATATCTGGCATATCTTCCATCTGATATCCATCTGTGAATCCTTTACACACGCTCTGCCTTTTCTAGTCTCTAGTACTTGATTAAAAAGTTGAGCATCCAATTTAAGGCGGCATTGGTTCCTGAACTAATTTTCCCATTCATTTTCTCCATAGGGATCCATCATTAAACCTGGATCCAAAGCGCGGAGATGGATCACAACAATCCAAATGTATCTGTAAACCGTAGCTGTGTCCGGAAGCGCTCCCTATCCACTATATAGTGCACTATATCGGGTGTCGGGCATTTTTTAGTGCGGTCCGAATTCTGAGTGAACGACTGCATTCCCTACATTCGTTCACTACTTTTACCCACAATATCAAGCGCAAAAGAAAAATACTTCTACAAAACTACTAAAATTAAAAAAAAAAAAAAAAAAAAAAAAAATTCAGGATTTTAACTCTTTAATTGCCAAATTCATAAATGAGGTCACTGATTTGGGAAAAAACGTGTCAAAGATCAGAAACAACATTGGCTTTGATGCGTTGTTAGTTTTTGTGCAGCATCACATTTTAACGTTTTAAAGAGTTAAAATCATGAACTTTTTTTTTTCTTAATTTTTGATCAGGACTGAGGTTGATTAATAGATTTAAGCAAAAAAATTTGAAAACAATATTTATCTGATACATTTTTAAAGCTGTTTTCAGCCACGAACAAAACGAAAGGGTCGTGAATTTGAACAATGCACAAAGGTTAATGACGAAATTGTGTGCGCATGCTATTAACGCAAGCGACCGATATTTCGCTCACTCAATTTTTCGTTCACTCTTTGCTGATATAGTGCGGCTCGACAGCCGTTGCACTATATAGGGGTCAGTGAACGAGTGAAACGTGTTGGGCGCTTTCGACACAGAATATGACATTAAATTGGAAAATCAGCTACTCCTCCCATGATGCATTGCAAAATGATGGTCATCGATCAAAAACTCTAAACATATTGACTTGAGCCGTCCCCTTCGCAATTGCATTTATAGAATACCCCGACGTGTTATCGTGCAATGGATGCCGTAGGGTCCCCTCTAGAGGAAGATTGAGCAGTGTCAGTCAAACGGCAGACAAATCAGCTCGGACATCAAAATGCCGCAGTTCAAACCCAGTGACATAACCTTTTCCCATCACGGATCCAGCGCATCAATCAAATCTTTCCACCACAACCATCCATCATGGCAGCCCTTTTGTCACACGTAGGATTTTACCCAAGAGATTGGGCGCTTGTCACGGCACAACAAAGACTATATGTCGCACACATGTTCCTTCAATCACAGGTGAGGATTTTCATGTCATACATGATAATTACAAGCAGCACCGATGCAGAAACTAAAGCTCAAAAGTTACCCAGAACTTTGACGCTACTTCTTCTGCCTGCCTTGCGACCCTGTTATTTCCCCTGGAAAATGCCAATCTCTTTTCCAAATACGAATGTGTGCCGCCAGCTTTGTGTGTCGATGATAATCCTGACACTGCAGAAACCATATTGGTGAATCAATTTCAAAGGGGGTTTGAACATCCCCCCTCTAAAAACTATAGTAAAGAACATCTGTTGCACAATCACGTACAAGCATCATATGTATTTTTTTGCATTGCATCCGAGGAGTTTTAGAGGACTGTGGGGTATTTTATGCAAAGCCATGTTGCTGAAGCTTTAAATAATTTAAAAGCGTTAACTTTTGGCTCTCGCAACTCGAGAAATTGGAAGAGGAGATTGCATTTGGTTATAATTATTCACAGTATAGCTTTACTCCATAACAAACAAGAGTCAGACTTTGCAAGCAAAACATGACATCCTGAGGCTGCCTTAAAAAAACTAAATATTGAAGAAAATGTCTGTCCGTGTTGAGTTTTGCAATCATTTTAAAGGTCGCGATTTGAAAGAAGTCACCTTCTGCTCACTAAGAGTTTGTTGCATAATAGCATTTCAGAGTGACTATTATTGGCAATTTAAAATATCCATCAAAGCATCATTACTCCAGTCTTCAATTCACAACGATCCTTTCCAGAAATCAATTCTGATATGCAGATTTGCTGCTCAATAAGCATTATCTATCAACTTTTAAAGGGGTCAATGGAACTGCGTTGCTTTATAATGTTTTTCCTGGGGTGCACTTATAATGTTAGGTGTGCTTTTTTATTTACAACAAAAAATCATCATAATTATATAATATATAATTTTTCCCACCCTCCCCTTGATTTTGAACGCTCTGTTTTGAAGGGTGGCCGTGTCCCTGCTGAGAGACTTCAAAGGTAAACGCCCCCGGCTGTGATTGGCTGACATCTTTGCAATATAAAATAGCTAAGAATTAAAACTTTTTTTGCACGTTTTCAGAGCTCTCAAGGTTAAAATGAATTCGTGAAAACTGTCGCATTAACATTTAGATCTTTGTGCAATTATATTGAGATCGAGGCATGAAAGGTTGCAGTGATGATCATCATTTTTTTTTGTAAATATTTATTGTAGTCGATCACAGACCTTGTTGTTGAAAGCCGGGCCAATTGAATGCAGTTGAATCTCGTCATTGCCGAACTCGATTTCTGAATGCTTTTACCTCTCGTAACTAACAGTGCAAACATGATGTAAAAAAAAAAAAAAAAAAAAACGAGTTTTTTGATGCGAGGTCCAGAATTCAGTCACGTCTAAACTTGCGCTGTTTTGATTGAACAAGCTCCGCCATTGTAAAAGGGAGCGTTCTTTGATCGCTTTCCCTTCTTCGATATAACTTATTATCAGACCGTTTAAAATAAGAGATTATATTTTCATCCATCAAAGAGGAACGATTTCCTGAACAAAGAGCAATCTGACTGCACATGAATGTAAATTAATATACAAATGCAGGCATTAGAAAATCAACACAGTTTACTTACATTACATCACGTTACCTGTCAGAGTCCATGGCGTAAAAAGTTTGTTCGAAAAGCCTGCGCCGAAATGCCATTGGATTTACCAAAGAATCCCACAGTGAAATTGGTAGCGAATTATATATAAATATAAGCATTCAGAATTTATACATAAAACAAATAACCATAACCCTAGCATTAGGATCCTTTGAAAGAATAATGTTTGTTTTTAGTCCTGTATCCCGCTCCTTCCTAACACGCCAGTGGGCCGGGGCTAACGCTGCAACGATGAAGTAGGCGTTTGGAATTTCTTTCTTCTGCGGAGGCGGGGCTTTCAACCTATCAATGACATGGGACCCTTGGTGTCAATAAAAGCTTTTAGTTTTTCAGTTCTGAAACCTTACAGGATATTCCTTATAGTTTCACATAACCCTCTAATTTGTTCCAAAAGGAAGAGTTGATTTCTCATTTTCATGAGCCCCTATTAATATATATATATAAATTATTAATATAATATTTTTTGTAATACGTGTGTCCATATATAGTTTTGTTATAATAATTATGTCTGTTTGATATTCTGGTCCCTGTAGGATGACACATCTTTAAGGTTGTGGTAATATCAGTAGTGCTGTTTTCATTAGTAAAAATCATGAATGACAGAAGACAAGTCAAGAATAACATATAAGCAATTTAAATTTAATCCTTATTAAGTCAGAGAAAAAGCATTCCTTTAATCAAACACAAAACACATGAGATGCATAGTTTCAGTTAAAACCCAATGTAGTATTGTGGCTATATGGAAATACAAACAAACAGACAAAAGATCTAACATCCTCCCAGTGATTTGAGGCTAATAGGTGATTAGCAGAGTGAACTGAGAGAGAGAGAGAAAGAGAGAGAGACGTGTGTGTGTGTGTGTTGTGTTTTGTCCCTCTCTAGCCACCGGCTCTGTCCCCGCTGGGTTAAGCCAAAACAAGAAGCATCTATTAGTGTGGTGTGAATAATAATGCAAACAAATGCGACTTTGGCTTCGACAGCACGCTAAAGGCCATGCATATCAGCGAAGCCACTGGAGAGAGAAAGAGAGGAAGAAAGAGAGGCAGAAAATGACAAAGGCGGTAAGTGAAAATGAATATGCCCGGGGCATGTCCCGTGATTACGTTTTTTTATGATTATTGCTGAATTCCTCTCTGCCGGAGTGGTAAGACAGCACAGCGATCACACTCCAGCTTATTAGATCAGTTGTTCACACATCTACGGGGCGAGTTATCGCTGGAATGCGACTGCACGCAACATGTTGTTAAAATTAGTCTCTGTCTGCCGCGTGACAATTAGCCCCATTAGTTACGACCACCCGTCAACTGGTCACTTATAGCCCCCCCGTTGTGGCTGGAAAATTACAGAAGCCGTTCGTGTCGGATCAAGAGGAGCAGTGGAGTTTAACATGAGCCGTGAACCAGGCCTAGCAACGCACAAGACACGCGACTCATCAAAGGTTCGCACACACTCTCACATTAAAACATTTCAATTGAGTTGTGCAGGCGTGAATAAATTAGGCTTCATTATGAACACACACATACATATATATATATATATAAATTGACTGTATTTAATTTATTTATTATGGATGAGCAATTTTTATATACCTTAATATATAAATATATTATATATATATATATATATAATATATATATATATATATATATATATATATATAATGCAAGTCATTCCTGTGAGAATATAATGACTTGCATTTTAAAATACATATGTTAAATTGAAATTATATTTCCCAATATTACTGATTTTACTGTATTTTTGATCAAATAAATACAGCCTTGGTGAGCAAAGAGACTTCTTTCAAAAACACTCAAAAAATCGTAATTATTCCAGTTTTCACTGACACACACACAAACACACACACACTCACACATGCACACACACACAGACACGCACACACACACACACACACACGCACACACACACAGACACGCACACAGCACACACACACACAGACAACAACACACAGACACACATGTGCACACACACACACTCACACACACGCACACACACACATAGACACACATGCACATGCACACACACACACACACACACACAGACATGCACATACACATATGCACACACACACTCACACATGCACACACACACACAGACACGCACACACACACAGACAATAACACACACACACACATGCGCACACACACACTCACACACACGCACGCACACACACATATAGACACACAGACACACACTCACACATGCACACACACACAGACACGCACACACTCACACATGCACACAGACAAGCACACACACACGCAAACACACATCCACAGACACACACACTCACACATGCACACACACACAGACACGCACACACACGCAAACACACATGCACACACACACACACTCACACATGCACACACACATACAGACACGCACACACACACACACACACACATGCACACACACACAGACACGCACACAGCACACACACACACAGACAACAACACACAGACACACATGTGCACACACACACACTCACACACACGCGCACACACACATAGACACACATGCACATGCACACACACACACACACACACACACACACAGACATGCACATACACATATGCACACACACACTCACACATGCACACACACACACAGACACGCACACACACACAGACAATAACACACACACACACATGCGCACACACACACTCACACACACGCACACACACACATAGACACACAGACACACACTCACACATGCACACACACACAGACACGCACACACTCACACATGCACACAGACACGCACACACACACGCAAACACACATCCACAGACACACACACTCACACATGCACACACACACAGACACGCACACACACGCAAACACACATGCACACACACACACACTCACACATGCACACACACACAGACACACACAGCACACACACACACAGACAATAACACACACACACACACACATGCGCTCACACTCACACACACGCGCACACACACATAGACACACAGACACGCACACACACACGCAAACACACATGCACACACAGACCCTCACACATGCACACACACACAGACACGCACACACACACGCAAACACACATGCACACACACACACACTCACACATGCACACACACACAGACACGCACACACACACGCAAACACACATGCACACACAGACCCTCACACATGCACACACACACAGACACGCACACACACACGCAAACACACATGCACACACACACACACTCACACATGCACACACACATACAGACACGCACACACACATGCAAACACACACACACACACACTCACACATGCACACACACACATGTTTGTTATGCTATCAAAGTGAGGTCGTTCAATAGGCGTAATGGTTTTTATACTGTACAAACTGTACATTCTGCCCCCCCCCACCCCTAAACTTAACCCTCACTGAAAACATTCTGCATTTTTATATTTTTAATTAAACCTTGTTTAGTATGTTTTTAAAGCTGTTTGAAAAGTGAGGACATGAAATGTCCTCATATTTCACCTTGAAGTTGTAATACCAGTGTCACACCCATGACATTATACACATTTGTGTCCTGATATGTCACAAACACACACACACACACACGCGCACAAACACGCAGGTATTATTTTTATAACTCATACATAAAATATATTCTATATTACAGCAACTCTCAGCAAGTTACAGGTAACTTTGTATTCATCAATTTTATATTGTTTGACAAAGATGTGAGCATACGTGTACGTGCAATAAATGATATAAACTCTTTGTAACTTATTATGAGCGCATTTTTCATGCACCTAAATGAACACGGCCCGAGTAACACTGACCTTATTCCTGAGGCACTAACAATAAGCCCATTAGTGGCAGTTCTGTGCAGGACCACAAATATAAGCAGAAAACAAACAGGAAATGCTTGACTAAGCAGAGCCGTTATTTCATTACACTCGCCGCTGTTCGATGTATAAAACATGAAGTCCACACTTCTTTAATGTATAATTTGACTGAAAGGTGGAGAACCCTACAGGGAATGAAGGACTCTCTCATATTTCTCTCTCTCTCTTCTTTGTCAATAAGCAGCGAGTCGCAGCCACCGATGTGCTGAGGAAGCAGGAATTAATTTCAATCAGGAAGTTCACAGCCGTGCAGCGCTGCAGTGATTACATTATTGTAACCTGCATTTAAAAATCTTTTATATCCGTAAACACACTCACACAAGAGCTTTGGTTGAGGTGCGGCTGACACAGAACACTGGGAAAAACACAAAATACTCTGGCACGTACATTTACATTTCTATGACACTTCCACCGGTACAGGAGGCTAGGATTCCCACCTTGCAAAAGCAAGAATCGACTATCATTAATGATCGTGTCAACTTTAAATTGCCCCGCTGTGACAATAATTGACTGCTCTCTATTGGACCTCGTGCAACAACGCTGAAGATTCAAAACTGCGTTATGAATTGTGATCTGAACCGTGAATTGTTATTCGTAAAACCATGAAATGACACCTTTCAAAATAAAATAAACATTAACTGAATTAAAATATATACATTTTATTCCAGCTACTTAACAAGGCAGCTTTTCTCATTTTCATTTAAAGTACTAAAATATCTTAAAACTTAATTCCTATACAGAAATATATCCAGGGCTGGGTGGGTTACTTTTAAAATGTGTTTCACTACAGATTACAAAATACATGCTTTAAAAAGTAACGTTTGTGACGTATTTCGTTACATTACTCAAGTTTAGTCACTTCATCTAAATACTTTAGAATACTTTGGAATACTAATAAGTGTGAAACAAACACAAAAAAGATCATTGTGAGTTTTTTATCTCACAATTCTGACTTTTTCCTTAGAATTGTGTGATATAAAGTTGCAATTGTGAGTTATAAAGTCAGAATTATGAGATATAAACTCACAATATTGAGAAAAGTCAGAATTATGAGATATAAACTCACATACTAAATTCACAATTGCAAGACAAAAAAAGTCGGTTTTGCAAGTTTAAATCTCCCAATTGCAAATGCAAACTCACAATTGTGAGGAGGAAAAACAAATAGTGAGAAAAAGTTGCAGTGACCTTTTTTACGATTATAAAATGACTCCCAAAACATGAAAACAGTGGAAAACATGAAACTGAACTCGTCTTTTTCAGACGGTCAGAGTCAGAGAATCACCAATCGCTGTTTAAATGACATTAAAACTCAAAGTAATCACTTTGGTAATCTAAAACACTTTTCAGATGGAACTGTAATCTGATCACCACCCATTTAAAATGAAATACAGTGACTCAAATTTTGTATTTTAAATACTGAACTAAGTTACTTGTGTTTCGTTCCTCCACAACCCTGAATATGTACATAAAAACCCCTGAAAAAACATAACAAAATGAATAAAACGTTAAGATGAAATAAAATGAAAATAAATATGTAACTCTAACAGTATATTAATGAATGATATAAAAATTACACTGATCTGATCGAACACGCAATATACAAATATTCACTGGCAGGACAATCAGGTTAATAATAGTGGAAACTGTGATACACTTCCACTCAAAAGTTTGGGGTAAGATCTTATATATATATGTCCAGTGAGGATGCATTAAATTGAAGTGACAGTAAAGTCATTTATAATGTTACAAAAGATTTCCATTTTAAATAAACACTGTTCTTTTAAACTTTCTATTCGTCAAAGAATCCTGACATGAAATATATCACAGTTTCCACAAAAATCAGAAGCAGCACGACTGTTTCCAACATGGATAATAATCCGAAATGTTTCTTGAGCATCAAATCATCCTATCAGAATGATTTCTGAAGGATCATGTGACACTGAAGACTGGAGAAAAGTTTACAATATACCAATACCAGTAGTAAGTATATAAATACAGTGAGAAACGCATCTTACCGATAGGAGAGAGTTCGGCCACACTTCCGATGTACGGGCCTTCTAGAAACTTGGGCTCGCTGTCGTTGATGTCCTGGACTTTGATGACAAACTCCGACTCGGGTTCGAGCGGCGCGTCGGTCAGACGGTCCCGCGCTTGAGCTCTCAAGGTGTAGAAGGTCTTCTCCTCGCGGTCTAATCTCTCCGTGGCGTGAATGTCACCGGTGACCTCGTCTATGATGAATATAGTCCCCGCTCCCTCTCCAGAGATAGTGTACTTAATAGATCCGTCCCCCTCATCAGAGTCTGAATGGATCTGTGGATTAAAGCACAGAGGACACACTGAGTTTGGAGCGCTATCAATCTGACACACTGAAACACTGAACGGCCATTTGAATCGGACTGGCAAGTAAAGAAATTACTGAATTATAATGCAAAGAAATGGAACACTTTCATATCAGTGACAAATTATGTGTATTTACTTCCTATTTTTATATATATATATATATATATATATATATATATATATATATATATATATATATATATATTTGCAACAAGTCTATCAGATTCATTTCAAGCGAATTTAAAACTTAAAAAATCAATTAAAATATTAAAATAATGAATAAAATCATTAAATTATATTATTATTATTATTGATAATAATGATAATACTAATACTGCAACTAATAATAATAATAATAATAATAATAATAATAAAATAAAAAATCCAATAAAAAAATTGAGCATAGGAAATGTCTGGAAAAGTGCTCTTCCAACATAAAACAATTAGAAATATATTATATATATATAATTTATTTGTACTGCACTTTACATTTGAAACAAATCTCAAAGTGCTACAATTAAGATCATTAAAAAGTATAAAATACAACTGGATTTAATAGTTAAAGGTCATAAAATCTCCTAAAAAGAAATGTTTTCAGCCCTTTTATAAATATTTTAAATATATATATATATATATATATATAATGAATGCTTTATATTTATTTAATGCATATTAAAATATAATATTAAAAATATTTTTGCATTAATTAAAATATCAATTAAATTAAAATTTCCAATTAAAACATTGCATATTATTGTATAGATTTTTTTTAATAAAAATATTATATTTTATATATACTATATTTTATAATAATATTATATTCCATATATCTTAGAATATATTATTGCCAACGACTCAACTGTGATTCAGAGTCTCCTGTGCAGACTTGTTTGTAGTCCAAACAATAAAACAGTATTAAACTTCATGTTCACAAACACACATTTTGGCATTGTTTTGAAATAAAATTCAAAGAGTTTAGTGAAAGAGTGAACGCTTTGAGAACGCAGCACGTCCATGTGTAAAATACAGTGATTTATCCATCGCTAATGTCGCCTGATCTCCTCACGAGTTCAGGAATATGGCGAGTTGCCACTTGAAAGGCAAAATTCCCAGTTTTCCGTCGTCTCTTTCCACACTGACAGCTCCTCTGGTTGCTGCAGAAGCCTCCTGGCATCGCATTGAGTCATTACTATGGCAACCGATGTACGGAGGACTATTGACTACAAGGTCTGACCAAATGCATGTAATCATTTAGAGGACAGCCAGTCGAAAAAAAAAAAAAATCTTAAAAAGTAAAAAAATTTTTTAAAAATGCCCTTATTTAGTGTCTTAATGCATGTATGTGCATGTCTTACAGTGTGTTCCTGGTGATTCATCAGAGCGTATCAGGGCTCTGCAGCATTCAGAACCTAATGAATGACATTCAGTTCTAATTCAGTGTCTGTACTGCGATTTTTACGAGAAAAGTGGAATTTGTGGAGGTAAACTTTAAACTTGTTTGAACAGCAAATCAGGGAAACTCATAATGCATAAAAGTCCATTCGCCCTTGTATTTTGTACCTATTAAACATCTTATTTCACACTATAATATCTCTCATTACAGAAGTGAAATGGCTCGCGAACACCACTTTAACTGCCTAATGTTGTGGTTCAGTTTACGCTCCAATGCCATCTAAGTTTGTTTGGAGTTGCTTAAGCATATTTCACTCAAGCAATGACTTTTTGGGGACTATAACAATCGTTTCCATTCATCTATGGATCAGTAATGACGGCGGTCAGCTCAAGAATCGCTGCTTTGGGGAGGATACGCTTTTTAGAGACACAGCCAGCCAGAGGCTCATTATATTTAAAGGGAGACGCATTTCTAAACTCAGGCCTGGAAGTGCAGTTTGAAGCCAATATGGGGTCCGACAAACAGAGCAAAGAAACAAGAAATCACCTCTACATTTCGTAGGATTTTCAGAGAGGTTTTGAGCAGGTCAGACCAGATCAAACAACGTCAAGCTGGTTTCAGTCGTGCACATGATGATATTTACCAGGGCTGGGTGAGTTACTTTAAAATGTATTTCACTACAGATTACAGAATACATGCTTTAAAAAGTCATTTGTAATGTATTTCGTTACATTACTCAAGTTTAGTAACTTCATCTAAATACTTTAGAATACTTTGGAATACTAATAAGTGCGGAACAAACACAAAAAAGGTCATTGCAAGTTTTAATCTCACAATTCTGACTTTTTCTCTCAGAATTGTGTGAAATAAAGTTGCAATTGTTAGTTATGAAGTCAGAATTATGAGATATAAACTCTCAATATTGAGAAAAGTCAGAATTATGAGATATAAACTCTCAATATTGAGAAAAGTCAGAATTATGAGATATAAACTTGCAATATTGAGAAAAGTCAGAATTATGAGATATAAACTCTCAATATTGAGAAAAGTCAGAATTATGAGATATAAACTCTCAATATTGAGAAAAGTCAGAATTATGAGATATAAACTCACAATATTGATAAAAGTCAGAATTATGAGATATAAACTCTCAATATTGAGAAAAGTCAGAATTATGAGATATAAACTCTCAATATTGAGAAAAGTCAGAATTATGAGATATAAACTTGCAATATTGAGAAAAGTCAGAATTATGAGATATAAACTTGCAATATTGAGAAAAGTCAGAATTATGAGATATAAACTCACAATATTGAGAAAAGTCAGAATTATGAGATATAAACTCACAATATTCAGAAAAGTCAGAATTATGAGATATAAACTCGCAATTTTGAGAAAAGTCAAAAATATGAGATATAAACTCACAATTTTGAGAAAAGTCAGAATTATGAGATATAAACTCACAATATTCAGAAAAGTCAGAATTATGAGATATAAACTCGCAATTTTGAGAAAAGTCAAAAATATGAGATATAAACTCACAATTTTGAGAAAAGTCAGAATTATGAGATATAAACTCACAATATTGAGAAAAGTCAGAATTATGAGATATAAACTCGCAATTTTGAGAAAAGTCAGAATTATGAGATATAAACTCACAATATTGAGAAAAGTCAGAATTATGAGATATAAACTCACAATATTGAGAAAAGTCAGAATTATGAGATATAAACTCGCAATATTGAGAAAAGTCAGAATTATGAGATATAAACTCGCAATTTTGAGAAAAGTCAGAATTATGAGATATAAACTCACAATATTGAGAAAAGTCAAAAATATGAGATATAAACTCACAATATTCAGAAAAGTCAGAATTATGAGATATAAACTCGCAATATTGAGAAAAGTCAGAATTATGAGATATAAACTCACGATATTGAGAAAAGTCAGAATTATGGGATATAAACTCACAATATTCAGAAAAGTCAGAATTATGAGATATAAACTCACAATATTGAGAAAAGTCAGAATTATGAGATATAAACTCACAATATTGAGGAAAGTCAGAATTATGAGATATAAACTCACAATATTCAGAAAAGTCAGAATTATGAGATATAAACTCACAATATTGAGAAAAGTCAGAATTATGAGATATAAACTCACAATATTGATAAAAGTCAGAATTATGAGATATAAACTCACAATATTGAGAAAAGTCAGAATTATGAGATATAAACTTGCAATATTGAGAAAAGTCAGAATTATGAGATATAAACTCTCAATATTGAGAAAAGTCAGAATTATGAGATATAAACTCTCAATATTGAGAAAAGTCAGAATTATGAGATATAAACTCACAATATTGATAAAAGTCAGAATTATGAGATATAAACTCTCAATATTGAGAAAAGTCAGAATTATGAGATATAAACTCTCAATATTGAGAAAAGTCAGAATTATGAGATATAAACTTGCAATATTGAGAAAAGTCAGAATTATGAGATATAAACTTGCAATATTGAGAAAAGTCAGAATTATGAGATATAAACTCACAATATTGAGAAAAGTCAGAATTATGAGATATAAACTCACAATATTCAGAAAAGTCAGAATTATGAGATATAAACTCGCAATTTTGAGAAAAGTCAAAAATATGAGATATAAACTCACAATTTTGAGAAAAGTCAGAATTATGAGATATAAACTCACAATATTCAGAAAAGTCAGAATTATGAGATATAAACTCGCAATTTTGAGAAAAGTCAAAAATATGAGATATAAACTCACAATTTTGAGAAAAGTCAGAATTATGAGATATAAACTCACAATATTGAGAAAAGTCAGAATTATGAGATATAAACTCGCAATTTTGAGAAAAGTCAGAATTATGAGATATAAACTCGCAATTTTGAGAAAAGTCAGAATTATGAGATATAAACTCTCAATATTGAGAAAAGTCAGAATTATGAGATATAAACTCACAATATTGAGAAAAGTCAGAATTATGAGATATAAACTCACAATATTGAGAAAAGTCAGAATTATGAGATATAAACTCGCAATATTGAGAAAAGTCAGAATTATGAGATATAAACTCGCAATTTTGAGAAAAGTCAGAATTATGAGATATAAACTCACAATATTGAGAAAAGTCAAAAATATGAGATATAAACTCACAATATTCAGAAAAGTCAGAATTATGAGATATAAACTCGCAATATTGAGAAAAGTCAGAATTATGAGATATAAACTCACGATATTGAGAAAAGTCAGAATTATGGGATATAAACTCACAATATTCAGAAAAGTCAGAATTATGAGATATAAACTCACAATATTGAGAAAAGTCAGAATTATGAGATATAAACTCACAATATTGAGGAAAGTCAGAATTATGAGATATAAACTCACAATATTCAGAAAAGTCAGAATTATGAGATATAAACTCACAATATTGAGAAAAGTCAGAATTATGAGATATAAACTCACAATATTCAGAAAAGTCAGAATTATGGGATATAAACTCACAATATTGAGAAAAGTCAGAATTATGAGATATAAACTCACAATATTCAGAAAAGTCAGAATTATGAGATATAAACTCGCAATATTGAGAAAAGTCAGAATTATGAGATATAAACTCGCAATATTGAGAAAAGTCAGAATTATGAGATATAAACTCACGATATTGAGAAAAGTCAGAATTATGGGATATAAACTCACAATATTCAGAAAAGTCAGAATTATGAGATATAAACTGACAATATTGAGGAAAGTCAGAATTATGAGATATAAACTCACGATATTGAGAAAAGTCAGAATTATGAGATATAAACTCATAATATTCAGAAAAGTCAGAATTATGAGATATAAACTCACAATATTGAGAAAAGTCAGAATTATGAGATATAAACTCACAATATTGAGAAAAGTCAGAATTATGAGATATAAACTCACAATATTGAGAAAAGTCAGAATTATGAGATATAAACTCACAATATTGAGAAAAGTCAGAATTATGAGATATAAACTCACAATATTGAGAAAAGTCAGAATTATGAGATATAAACTCACAATATTGAGAAAAGTCAGAATTATGAGATATAAACTCACAATATTGAGAAAAGTCAGAATTATGAGATATAAACTCACAATATTGAGAAAAGTCAGAATTATGAGATATAAACTCACAATATTGAAAAAAGTCAGAAATATGAGATATAAACTCACAATATTGAGAAAAGTCAAAAATATGAGATATAAACTCACAATATTGAGAAAAGTCAGAATTATGGGATATAAACTCACAATATTGAGAAAAGTCAAAAATATGAGATATAAACTCACAATATTGAGAAAAGTCAAAAATATGAGATATAAACTCACAATATTGAGAAAAGTCAAAAATATGAGATATAAACTCACAATATTGAGAAAAGTCAGAATTATGAGATATAAACTCACAATATTGAGAAAAGTCAAAAATATGAGATATAAACTCACAATATTGAGAAAAGTCATAATTATGGGATATAAACTCACAATATTGAGAAAAGTCAAAAATATGAGATATAAACTCACAATATTGAGAAAAGTCAAAAATATGAGATATAAACTCACAATATTGAGAAAAGTCAGAATTATGAGATATAAACTCACAATATTGAGAAAAGTCAAAAATATGAGATATAAACTCACAATATTGAGAAAAGTCAAAAATATGAGATATAAACTCACAATATTGAGAAAAGTCAGAATTATGGGATATAAACTCACAATATTGAGAAAAGTCAAAAATATGAGATATAAACTCACAATATTGAGAAAAGTCAAAAATATGAGATATAAACTCACAATATTGAGAAAAGTCAAAAATATGAGATATAAACTCACAATATTGAGAAAAGTCAGAATTATGAGATATAAACTCACAATATTGAGAAAAGTCAGAATTATGGGATATAAACTCACAATATTGAGAAAAGTCAAAAATATGAGATATAAACTCACAATATTGAGAAAAGTCAAAAATATGAGATATAAACTCACAATATTGAGAAAAGTCAGAATTATGAGATATAAACTCACACACTAAATTCACAATTGCAAGAAAAAAGTCAGTATTGCAATTTCATTTCTCCCAATTCTGACTTTATAACTTGCAATTGTGAGTTTAAATCTCGCAATCCTGAGAAAAAGAAGTCAGAATTGTGAAATTCAAACTCACAATTGTGAGGGAAAAAAACAAATTGTGAGGAAAAAGTTGCAGTGACCTTATTTACAATTATAAAATGACTCCCAAAACATGAAAACAGTGGAAAAACATGAAACTGAACTCGTCTTTTTCAGACGGTCAGAGTCAGAGAATCACCAATCGCTGTTTAAAATGACATTAAAACTCAAAGTAATCACTTTGGTAATCTAAAACACTTTTCAGATGGAACTGTAATCTGATCACCACCCATTTAAAATGAAACACAGTCACTCAAAGTTACTTGTATTTCGTTCCTCCCCGACCCTGATATTTAAACAGCCAAAAAGTAAGATGAAATTAGCTCGTAATGTACATCAATGAGAGTATAAGCAAATGCAAATCGGTATGCATATAAATATCAGTCGTCATCTGCCAATAAGTTAGTAAATGTTTAGTTTTATGATCAAAGCTCTGTAGCTTTAAAACATAAAATGCAATGCAATACAATGACGATTGAGAGAAAAAAACATGTCTGGATAATCACGTACACCTTCAGTCTAGTAAATATTACTAACAACATCAAAGTTATTGTCATGTTTCCGAAAGACTTAAATAGTATAAATCCGATGACAGAAGCACAGTTGTTTTTTCAGTATGGAGATCGATGCTAAAAGTTTGCCGTGATCTATTGACATGCAGAGGCAGCAGCAGCAGCGCTGCGGTGTTGAAATGCTCCGTCGACTGGATCATTTTGGATTTCTTTAGCTTCAGTCCTGTGCCCGTTTCCCATTATAATGTGCCTCTGTAGCTTCCTAAACAGCAGTGGACAGAGCGAAATCACCCTCTCCATCATCGGCGTGTTAAATATTTTATAAAGTCTTAATTAAATAGCAGCTTCTATCACCCCCGTGGGGATTTTCATTAGGGATTTGTCGTAAAACATGGGAATAACGCAAGCGGGCCTACGATATTGCATTCTTTTCCTCATTTCAAATCCTCCCTCATTGAAACGATCCTCTTTTTTTTTTTTTTTTTGCCGTATCAATATTTCAGCAGTAATAAAAAAAAATAAAAAAACTCTCTCTAACAGGAAGACAAAGAAAGCTGGGCAATATCTCGAGAGCTGGAGGATAAAAAATATTTCTCCCTGTCTGTTCGCAGGGAGCGTTTGATCAAAGAACAGGAACACGACGCGCTCCTGGAGTCTTTTGTGCGCATTAGCGCATATGGAGATCGTATGATCAGCGTCACATCTGTTCCTCCAATTATGAACAGAAAAATAATAAGCATTTAAAACACAGAACTGCTGAGTGTCCTGGATTTCCTCTGACTCGGCTGCTTTGCCTAATGAAATGAGAGAGCAGAATAAACACGCCTCAGCAAGACTGAAACGCATCCTTTGCCTGACAAACGCCGTTATTGGCTGACGGCAGACGTGAAGCGGTTCTCGGACCGACTGGGGCGGCGATGTACCGGACGTTCACATCACGCCGCGGTAAACGGTGCGACCGGGATCAAATCAAAGGTCACGCGGAGGTCTTGCTGAAATATTTCGTCTCTATCAACTCTTTTGTGTGGCACAAAAAAATACTGTGAAAAATATCACAAAAGAAAAAAATACTGTGGCAACTCACAATATCTGATTATTCTGACTTCATTTACTCACAAACGGAGACGCTTGATCTAAATAACGTCACTTTTTGCAGCCCTCGCTGTTAAAAAATTACTGTAATTTTTACAGTATAATACTGGCAGCAGGGTTGCCAGCCAGTTACTGTGAATTTTACAGTAGTGTCACTGTAATTTAATTGACAGAATTTCCCTGTATTCTCTGATTACAGTAAATAACTGTATTTTTTTAAATGACGAAGGGTCAATTTACAGCAATATTCTGTAAATTTGAGTCAAACCAACACGTGAAACCCAGAATGCATTGCAGTTTACAGCAATATGCTGTATTATTAAAAAACAGCCAGCGGCTGTAAAATAATGCTGTAATTTTTACAGTAATTCATTACAGTGCTCGATGAAAATTGAAGGATTTTTTTTTTCATAAGATACCTTCGGATAAATACACTACATCTCTGGTGAGCTTCTTTTGCTGTCGAGTCCACAGGCACTTTCTAACTCAGACAAGTGCACTCACAAGAGATTCTGCACTGACTCGTATTGATTCCAAAAGAGTTTGTGATTAGAACTAACGCTGATCTAGAAACACACAGGGTTGGGGAGGAACGAAATACAAGTACGTATTTAAAATACAAAATTTGAGTTACATTTTAAATGGGTGGTAATCAGATTACAGTTCCATCTGAAAAGTGTTTTAGATTACCAAAGTGATTACTTTGAGTTTTAATGTCATTTAAACAGCGATTGGTGATTCTCTGACTCTGACCGTCTGAAAAAGACGAGTTAAGATTCATGTTTTCCACTGTTTTCATGTTTTGAGAGTCATTTTATAATTCACTCGACATTGCATTTTTTTTCCTCACAATTGTTTTTTCTCCTCACAATTGTGAGTTTGAATTTCACAATTCTGACTTCTTTTTCTCAGAATTGCGAGATTTAAACTCACAATTGCAAGTTATAAAGTCAGAATTGGGAGATATGAACTTGCAATACAGACTTTTTTTCTTGCAATTGTGAATTTAGTATGTGAGTTTATATCTCATAATTCTGACTTTTCTCAATATTGCGAGTTTATATCTCATAATTCTGAACTTTTCTCAATATTGCGAGTTTATATCTCATAATTCTGACTTTTCTCAATATTGTGAGTTTATATCTCATAATTCTGACTTTTCTCAATATTGCGAGTTTATATCTCATAATTCTGACTTTTCTCAATATTGCGAGTTTATATCTCATAATTCTGACTTTTATCAATATTGCGAGTTTATATCTCATAATTCTGACTTTTCTCAATATTGTGAGTTTATATCTCATAATTCTGACTTTATAACTCACAATTGCAACTTTATATCACGCAATTCTGAAGGAAAAAGTCAGAATTATGAGATAAAAACTTGCAATGACCTTTTTTTGTGTTTGTTCCGCACTTATTAGTATTCCAAAGTATTCTAAAGTATTTAGATGAAGTTACTAAACTTGAGTAATGTAACGAAATACGTTACAAATGACTTTTTAAAGCACGTATTTTGTAATCCGTAGTGAAATACATTTTAAAAGTAACCCACCCAGCCCTGGAAACGCATGCATGTTAACCCTGTAAAGACTTTTTTTTGTTCGTTTTTTTTTGAATATCATATTTGATAAATAGCTCATATATACGATATAGTACGAATATGGAGATCAGACTTATGGAGGAAAATCCCCTTAATTTTATTCAAAGACAAACTGAGCAAAAAAAAAGCAATTTGTTGAAGATGATACTATAGGGACAAAAAGTATGAAATTCTGCTTGCATTCTATTCAATCTTTACAACAGTATAGCAGATACTTACTGTAAATAATATGCATATAGATATCAGTCGTCGCTCTATATCTGCCAATAATGTCTTACTTAGAAGATATTTAAACGCTCATGATCAAAGTTTTAAAACATACAATGATGACTGAGAGATTTACCTTCCTAAAAAAACCCTGATGATCATATTTGATATTTGTCAAACACAACTTCTGCTCGCATAAAGTAACAGACAAACACACTGCATTACTTAAAAATCCTAACATTTTCTTTATCTGCAGCTTTGCCTTGCTTTGAGAAAATAAAATAGCGTCGTGGGTGGAAACGTGCAGATTAAGCGACGGTAATATTATAATAAAATCCCCTTCCTACGTCACAAGGGGAGCTCGTTCTTTCACATGCTTGCAGAGAAAGACTTAAAGAGAAAACAGAGTTACTGGATTGTCCTTTTTCACGTTTTTCTGTGTTGGTAGATGACCCGATTATAGCACTAAAACAGTCAGATTTTTATGCTATGTCCCCTTTAAGTCAAATCTCACCAGTAAGACACGGCTATTTTGAACTGGGTATAAACCGGGAAAAATAAAACAGTAAGACTTTCATATAGGGAACACATTTTCACTATTAACAACGACTTTTCCCTCAATAAACTCCTACAGTCGTTAACTTTAGGTATTGGGTAGAATATGGTTAACATGTGCTTTATAGGTACTAATAAACAGCCAATATCCTAAAATAAAGTGTTACCAAAATCTAAACGACTACCATGGACAAACAGTCAAGAGACCGAATTGGTATTTTAGTGGTGTCGCTTCCATGAAGTGGCTGACGGAGCAGTTGAGCTCCAGGCTGTGGCGACCTGCCACCTCTCGGGTCAGAACACTAACAAAGCAAACCTGTTAGCTGCTGGTCGCAGTGAAGGAGGCAAGCCGACACTCCAAATATCTCACCTCTGATGAGCACAGAGGCAAGAAACACTACTGCAGTGCACACGGATAGTAACAACAGCGACACACCAGAAGTGTGAAGAAATGACACGCTCGGGTCAGAGAGTCAAACTTGGACTGAAGCATTTAAATGCATCTTGGACGGCGCTGAGCTCTGCAGTGGGAGCAGCTATTTTTATTTTGCATGGATATTTCAGAAATACTTTGTTTGGGGATTTTGAAAGAAGTCTCTTCTGCTCCCCAAGGGTGAATTTATTTGACTAAAAATATAGTAAAAATGGCAATATTGTGAAATATTATTACGATTCAAAATAGCTGTTTTCTATGTGAATAAGTTGTAAAGTGTCATTTAAATCCGGCGATGAAAGCTGAATTTTCAACATCATTACTCCAGTCACATGATCCTTCAGAAATCATTCTGCTTTGATTCTGATTATCAATGTTGAAAACTATGGAAGCTTTTTTGAAAGGGAAACAAAATAGGTGAGTTTTTATCTCACAATTATAATGTTTTTTCATGCAATTTCTCACAATTTTTACTTTTTTTCTCAGAATTGCGAGATTTAAAATCAGAATTGCAAGTTATAAAGTCTGAATTTAGTGATAAACAGTCAGAATTGTGAGATATAGACTTGCAATTGTGTGTTATAATGTCCAATTTGAGAGGGAATTTTTTTTTTTTCTCAGAATTGCATGTTTATATTAGTAATTAGTTGTTATTACTTTATATTATACTTATGTATGACTTTAAAAGACGCTATTGCGTGTTTTAAAGTTAGAATTGTGAGATGCAAAATTGTGACAAAAAGTCATTTTTTTATTTAGTGGTGGAAACGAGCTTCCGCAGAAAAACCGTTTCTACATATGTTTGTGGAAACCATGAGGTTTTTTCAAGATTATTTCATGAATTGAAAGTTCAAAAGAACTTCTTTTTGTAAAATGATAAATATCTTCACTTACTGACCCCAAACTGAACACTAGTTTGTAAGAACACAGGAAACAGTACGTCAGCATTGATTGTAAAAAGGACATGCATGAAAAGCTCACTGCAAAATAAGTGACTATGGCATTTTTATACCATTATCAATCATTGGGAACTTCCAATGTGGCTTTTGGTGAATATATTTTTTAAGGGCTGGAAAATTGATCGTTTGAAACGTGTGACATTCTCAACGGAGGATTCAGCCTCGACATCTGCACATCGGGTCAGGACAGCAGAAACCTCATCAGCAAACACTGGCCCTTTGTTTTGTTGAAATTCATTAGCTACACCAAACTCTTTCTCGAGGGAAAGATCAAAGCATTAATAATGGATTCATAAAGCTTCAGACCGCAATCAACATGCACATTCTGCGAACACCTCTGACATTTAAACTATTGCAATTCATGGATAAACAGATTCTGCATGAACATTGGCCTGGTCCGACAGAGATGCTTAAAAGATTAGTTCACTTCAGAATTCAGATGTCCGGATCGTTTACTCACCTCCATGTCATCCGAGATGTTTATGTCTTTCTTTCTTCAGTGGAAAAGAAATGAAGGAAAACATCTCCATATAGTGGACTTCAATGGGGTTCAACGGGTTTCAGTGCCGCTTCAAAGGATCTACATGATCCAGACGAGGAATAAGAGTCTGATCTTGAGAAACCATCGGGCATTTTATGTAAAAAAAAAACAAAACAAAACAAAAAAAAACTAAAATTGTTATACTTTTTAACCACAAATGCTCCACACATCACGTAATCATGTTGGAAAGGTAGTAGGCGGAAGTACCGATCCAGTGTTTACAAAGCAAAAGTGCCAAAACTAAGTCAAACTCGCTTTTTCTAAAAAGCGAAGGTAAAACAACAATGTTGGACGATTTTGAAGTTGGAGGAGAAAATAGGATTGAATTTTCTCCCACCTACGTCACATGTGACCTTTCCAATGCGATTATGTAATGTGTGGAACATCGCAGAGCAGCGCAAGATGAGCATTTGTGGTAAAAGTATATAATTTTTTTGGTTTTTTTTCTCTAGATCAGACTCTTATTCCTCGTCTGGAGATCCTTTGAAGCTGCACTGAAACTGACATTTGGACCTTCAACCTGTTGAACCCCATTGAAGTCCACTATATGGAGAAAAACCCTGCAATGTTTTCCTCAAAAACCTTCATTTATTTTCGACTACAGAAAGACATGGGGTGAGAAAATGATCAGGAAATTTGAATTCTGAAGTGAACTCATCCTTAAAGAGGAAGAAAGGATGTGAAATTGACACTATGAAGATGAAACAAGAACGCAACTTTAACCTGATACTCAGATTCAATAAGCGACGCATGATGGCGTACTTTAAAGAGGGGGGAAAATGCAATGCTAAATAAAACAGTTCTGGATTCCCAACCCTAATTGTTAAATAAATGCATGCCGTCTTTAAACAAATGCGTTCCACCTTCCTTCAAGCACAAAAGACAAAAAGCAATCCTGCCTGAAACGTCTGAACGGTTCGCCCAAGCCTGCAGGAAGTTATTTGAACACGTTCAGACATCCTTGGCACGCACGTTACGAACGCCGCCGTCTGTTCAGCGTCTCAGCGCTACACGTTCAAATCCTATCAATCAATGTTCACCGCTTGTCTGAAGGAAGAGGCTGGCAGACTTTCAAAGCGCAGTGGAAATCTTTCCACTTTGCTGCGCTGCCCATATGGCGGGATGTTCTTGTCGTGTAAAAACTCTCTTTCCGCTGTTCATTTCCGCTGCCCTGCTGCCTTTTCCTGCAAAGAGACTTCTAATATTTATCGACTCGAGGTTTACATACGTCTGGACTTCAAGGCTTCGCGCCGGAGGGGTGGGGGGGTGGGGGGGGGGGGTAACGGCGCAGTGGCCTTTTCGACACGAAATATTGCAACTTTCACTCTCTCTAAGAGCTCTTTGCAGAAAAGGGACTGATGCGTAGAATTAACCTTCACAGTGTTCCTGTTTCTCCGACAGGCCTTTTGAGCCAATTCAGTTAGAAAGTCTAATGTAAATAGCGTAAGGTCACCGGAGGCTTTCGTGAATTCAAGTGGTGTATTCCTGGAACACTTCTGACGATATTCTAACAAAAAAACACAAGACATCTGCAGAAGAAAAGACTCATAATTAAGCATTATTGGACTTAAAGTTAATGGCTGCAATTAAAGCTATTCAATAGAAAGGAAGAAAGAGAGCAGGAACAAAGGTTTAGGCCCTCATGCAAAACCCATGTGACGAAAGACAAAGACGTGAAAGAAAGCGTCTTTAATCATATAACCGGTCAGTTTGGCACGACTCGTTTTCAAAAGTCACGGACGTTCAAACTTTTTGACGGCGCTCAACGTGAAACGGAAACCCATGATGTGACATTTCCGAGTGTGTCGGATGTGCCAAATAGGTCTGAATAGGTCCATATGAATGTACAGTATTGTTCAAAAGTCTACAGGCTCTACGCACTTTATGTGGCATACGGATACGGTTTGTAGTTTTGCCACGTAATACAGGCACATAATTTTACCATTTACAAATGTATTGAAGAGAGCTGCCAATGCAGGGGCCAAACATTTCGAAAAGTTATCATTAGCAGATTAATCGCAGGATAGTGCGAACGGGATCGTTTTAAATGGCCGTTACTGATAAAAGGGACGTTGGTCATATTTAATTCTATATCACCCTAATTAAAGTCTTTGAAACGGTGGGCAATAGACAGACAACACCAGCAGCCCCTATTAATAGTCTCGGCTCATGGCCTGACTTCACAGGGAGCAGTAACTCTGGGTAATTTTATTAATAAAATCATCTCTCTCCAGAATACCCCTTCCATTTCCCCTATCATCCTTTATGGCTCCCATTTAGACATCAGCTCCTCTTTTCCTGGCACACACACACACACACACAATCTCTTAATTACTGCTGCACAAGTCGCCTATATCTCTACACCGCACTACAGCCGGGCAAAAAAACCACAACATTTAAATACATCATTGTTTTGAGATGGTTTTCCACACTGTTTTTGCATTAAAGGAGCATGGACGTGTGATATAAAAACAGCAACATTTCTTAGTATGAAGTATCTTAATATGAAAAATGCTTTTTCAAATGATGGATTTGCTGTTTGAACTTTTCTGCATTTTTTGCTACCGGACTTTGCATCTTGATCACAAAACGAATTATTATCAGGTGCAAAAGATACATAAAATGTGAATTAACATGTATATTAATATATATTGCCCACACTTGCGCACCAAAATCACTTTTTCATTGTTGTTAGAGATTCCCATCAAGCATTGCTAACACAGGCGTATTCTACGGTGGCCGAGAGAGCTCAAAGCGCTGCAAATAAAAGACAAAACACATGCAAATAAAAATAATAAAAAAACGTGATCATCAATTTGACAACACATGTGCTGCAAATCCTCACAACACAAGCAAACACAAAAATGCGCTGCAAATACAAAAAACGCGCTACATTTACAAAAACTCGCGGCATTTGCACAAACGCACTGTAAATAGCGCAAACCACAACGGAAAAATGATTCAAGGGGACCCCAAAAAGTGACGGACCCTACTAGGACCTGCTTATTATCTGTGTCCAAAACCAGTTCAACTCACCCGTTCACTGAATCGTTCACTGATCCCTATATAGAGTACGGCATTTGAGTGCTCAATGTGTTCACAATCATGAAACACTATAAAAACTGCAAACAAAAATAAACAACGGTACATTATTTGACTTTTTGGGGTCCCCCTTGAAACATTTCCGTTGTGTTTTGCGCTATTTGCAGCGTGTTTTTGTGTTTGCATGTGTTGTGAGGATTTGCAGCACATGTGTTGTCAAACTGATGATCACGTTTTTTTATTTTTATTTGCATGTGTTTTTTTCTTATTTGCAGCGCGTTGAGCTCTCTCGGCCACCGTAGTATTCCACCGAGCTCATAACAAGATCTTAAGACAAACTGTTTTAGTTTAGCCCACATAGCTCTAGAAGAAATTCAAGCCTTACGGCCAAACTTGTGCTTGATCTGTCCTAGTCAACTATCCGCACACCTAAAGCATTTGAGAATTGCCTCATTTAAATGCGCATGCATTCCCCTCGCTTAGAAAAATAAGCAGTAAGGTGCAACCAAAAAACACGTACCTTTCCGACATAAAGTGGCTCGGTCCCGGTGTATTCCTCCACAACGAAGAACTGATTCCAAACCCATCCCCTCTTCACCCTTTCATGAGACATGGACCATTGCTCAGAAGCTCTTTCCATCATCCCAACGCTAGTCCTTACAGTCTGACCGGACAGCCATCCACAGCACTGCAAAATTCCCAGAGTCACTGCCAAAACCTGAGCTCCTCCTCTCCGGTGGGGAGCCATTCTTGAAAACTTTCTCGTCTCTACATGGGGCAAAAGTTAGAAACTCGTTCTTTTCTTCCCAAACCGCCTGATTGCTTGAGAAAAGCTCTGTGACTCCGGAGTTGAGGAAGGTAAACGAGAGTTCGCTGCTGCTCAATGAAACTATAAATCCAATAGGTTTTTGGTCATTTTTTTTCCAATCGGAGAGGCCACTGGGTCCTCAAGAGGGCATTGAAGAGGAATCGTTCTTGAGAAGATGAGGCAGTCTCTGAGATACGCAGCTATAGCTCCTCCGATTTGAAATCTGTGTTGGGTTTCTCAATGACAGGGCACCAATCACAAAGCCTTTTTTCGGCTCGAGTTGAGTTTTAAGTTGAACAGCTACTGGTCAAACCTGCAGACATCAATCTGGGCATGTGAAAAAACATCTGCCGGTTCAGTCTTGGCAATCCCATCGTGAGTCCAGAAATGAATTAACACTCCACGCTAGCGCGTAATCCAACAAGTCCCTCTATACCTTTTCATTTCCATGTATGGACCCTTCACATCCAAAAACGGCAAAAAAGCAATCCTCAGATGTCATGTCACTCAAAGTCGAAGGCATCATCATCACAATCTAGATCCAGGGGTCGCGGGTTTGAGAGTCGACCTCAGCAACCGATCATCTGTAACAGAGTAAAGATAACTGATTAGAGAAGCAGAGAGCATATTTAAATGGCTATGCAGCTTTTCCCAGCTGCAATAATCAATAGTGAAACACCTGTATCGATTCTCGGCTCCTTGTTATGGCGTTCTCATTCTTGTTAAACAAATACATAATTCAATACATGCCACAGTGAATTTGCAGTCCGCTCCGACACACAAAATGACTTTAAAGTGGTTGCAACTCTTTGACTTTCTCTCGGATTCCACAGAACCGCAGCAAGAAAACAGACCTTCATTTAGGTGATCTACCTGTAAAGCATTTCTGAAGGCAGAAACGTTGTGCTCAGCAAGAATCCGCATAATGTGTTAAGCCCGAGAGCAATGTCTTCTGAGTTAGGGAACCAGGTGTGGTTGGAAAAGGAAAAAAGGGAGGTTTATATATCATGAACTTGAGCTCAAAGCATCTGTCTGCCGAGTTGCGGCCCACGGCAGGCGGCTCGCACTGGGGGCTATCTGATTAATTGCATGAGGGAGCACTAATTGGATAAAAGTATTAATCAATTAATTCAATCCATTAGAGCGCAACCCTAATGCTTAAAACAAACACTGGTCAGGAAGGTGAAGATAAGCTATGGCCCTATTGTGCATCAGCCAAAGCGCCTTTGGGCAGAGGAAATGATTAATGGTCTTCGAGGCTTTCAGAATAAGAGAAAAACAACAACATTTAGCATGGCTGAAATGTCACAACCTCAAGGCTAAAAGATTACAGCTCCTGCGGACGAGCGTGGGCCAAGAAAGGCCCTCCAGGATATTGGTTGTTTAACCTTTGGCAGACGGTTGGTTCACGTCTGGAGGAAGGCCAACGTGCAGTTTGCGTCGTCTGGCTAAGACGTCCTCGCTGAAACGTCGCGCAACGGATGCGACCTTCTAAAGAGGGGGGAAATTAAACACTAGCAGTGAGGAAAAGGGAATAAAGATTTACAGCACTGTGAACATAAATGGTGAAAAACAGGACATAAAGAGCTGTCTTGAGAACCTGGTGAAATACACACTGTGTGTTATTATGTCTGAGTAATAAAGACACCTCATTATCAGCCTTTAGGAAGACAGTTAGGCCCGCTGGTCTTTCTTTAGTGCAAACCGAGAGACAGGCAAAGTGTGAATGTCCAGGAACCATTTATTTCGCTAAAAATACCACGTGCAATTTACAGGAGATGCAACCTATTGCAATCTTATTGCACAGTACCCACACTGGCATTTTAACAGACCACAAACATGGTGAAAAACAGGACATAAACACAAGGGGCACTGAAATCGAGGTGTGTTCAGGTGCATTGTTGGCGTATTGCTATTTTGAGGCAAATGAAATCGACTGTGCCATCGACCAACAAAAACCTGCTCTAAAGTCAATGGCGCAGTGTTTTTTTGTTATATAAAGGGCGCGTGAGTAATATGCGCCTATAGGCGGGAGCACAATTATTATACACACACGGACACGCAGCAGGTTTTTAAAGGGAATGGAAGATAAGACTCTGATTGGTTTATGCCCAAAACACACCCATGACTCTGTAAAACCCTTTTGGACCATTTTTCCATTCGATTAAACTGGCAAAAGTGGATTCGGACACGCCCAAAGTGCGCCTGCGCCATGTGCTCCAGACAATGCGCTTACATCGTTAAAATAGTGCCCGAAGTTGTCTTGAGAAGCTCATAAAATTATTACATACTCATAAAATCACCTCATTATCAGCCTTTAGGAAGACAGTTAGGCCCGCTGGTCTTTTTTTAGTGCAAACCGAGAGACAGGCAAAGTGTGAATGTCCAAAAACCATTTATTTCACTAAAAATACCACGTGCAATTTACAGAAGATGCAACCTATTGCAACCTTATTGCACAGTACCCACACTGGCATTTTAACAGACCACAAACAGGACATAAACACAAGGGGCACTATCATACACCCGGTGTTTTTGCTAGTTTCAGCCTGACACGGTTATCATTTTCACATCCAGCACCGTTGTTTAAATAGCAAAAGCACTCGCGGTTTTCCGGTCTGAAATCGAGGTGTGTTCAGGTGCATTGTTGGCGTATTGCTATTTTGAGGCAAATGAAATCGACTGTGCCATCGACCAACAAAAACCTGCTCTAAAGTCAATGGCACAGTGTTTTTTTGTTATATAAAGGGTGCGTGAGTAATATGCAGCGGGTTTTTAAAGGGAATGGAAGATTGGTTTATGCCCAAAACACACCAATGACTCTGTAAAACCCTTTTGGACCATTTTTCCATTCGTTAAACTGGCAAAAGTGGATTCGGACACGCCCAAAGGGCGCCTGCGCCATGTGCTCCAGACAATGCGCTTACATCATTAAAATAGTGCCCAAAGTTGTCTTGAGAAGCTCATAAAATTATTACATACTCATAAAATCACCAAATTGTCAGCCTTTAGGTCTGGTGATCTTTTTTTTAGCACAAACCGAGCGTATCGAGAGAGACCGGCATGGTGTGAACGTCCAGAAACCATTTGAATGCTTTCATTAACACGCTAAAAATCCCACATTCAACTTACACAGAAATAGGACACAAACTATTGCAATATTATTGCACACTAGCATTTTAGCAGATGGTAAATAGCGAAAACCCGACTTTTGCTTCGATCACGCCTTGCGCATTTCCTAAAGACAAACACGCAGTTTGAATAAAGCTTTGCACGAACGACCGACAGCAATATGCATTAAAACGCTGAACATTAAAACGGTAAACGTAAACACAAAGATGGTAAATTTAGCACATGCTGAATGTTTTTATGTTTGAGTGATAAAATCACCAAATTATCAGCCTTTAGGAAGACAGTAAAGCCTGGTGATCTCCTGTTAGTGCATCGAGAGAGACCATGTCCAGAAACCATTCATCACGTTAACAATACCACACGCAATTTGGTAATAGGATATTGCAAACTTATTACACTAGGATTTTAGCAGATGGCAAATAGTGAAACCCCAACTTTTGTTTTGATCATGCCTAGTGCATATCCTAAAGATAAACACAGGCCGATTTCACCAGGGTAGCTTATTGAGCTTATTAGCCACCTGCAGTACGGACTCGTGCTTGATTTTTTTAACTTATGCAATCTTTTTTTTTTTTTTTTTTTTTTTAACAGAGATATTTTTATTTACCAAAGCAAAAGTTGACAAAGGTTTTCTGCACTTACCGTTAGTTATTTTTTGATGCTAAGGGGCTGTGACATGTGTGACATTTAGCTACGCTTCAACTAGCATCTCAGGTCAAGCGGTGATTCGGGTCACACTTTGCATCTAAACACGCAGGATGACGAAAAATGAAGTAAAGTTCAGTACAAACAACTGATCCTTAAAATATGTACACTGTTTTGAGCATGTATGGCTGATTAGAAACAGAAAACATCAGAAAGCCCCCTAAAAAAACTCTATTAATATGACTTCAAACCACAAGCCACACAAAGATACGCCAATCAAAAGCATCAAACGGCCCCGCTTTTACATTGCATTGATCATATGTAATATTTTTTAGGTTTCAAATTAGCATGGAACATTCTTAAGAGGAAACTTCAAAGTAATGTTGTTTATTTCCTTTCGCCTCAAAGAAAAAAATATTTGGGGCAAGTCAAGATTAGTTCGTTTTTGACTATTTAGAGTTTCCTGTAGAAAAGCCTGACCAAGTACATATGATAAATTATAAACCATTTGAATCAAATATTTTCTCTGGGTGCAGGCACTCCTCTGAAGTAGTTTTGCTCAAAACCCTCAACCCTTTGGCAGTTAACGGGGGGAAAAAAAAAAGCGAAAGCTAGTTAAAACGTTCCCTCAAACCATCCCGCTTAGCCTCTCTCGAAATGTCCATGACGAGCACACAATTCGAGCTTTATTAAGATGTGGTATGGAGCGTAAATGAAGGATCTGGCTCTTTATTCTCTTGGCTAAGTCAATTAGGAAATTTCTGTGGTGCAAAGCCCAGCATAACAGGCCGGTCTGATACAGTCGTAATGCCTCCTCTACCACCCAAAACGCTATTGGCAAGCCGGACGCGCTCATTCGTGACCTATTAGGTCATGGATTGATTATAAAACATGGCTGCTACTTCTCATCAGACACCAGCCAGAGAGCAGAGGCCGTGACGGCCGGCAACCGGAGCCAGAGAGGAGACTGATCACCGCCGAGTGATGGGCTTCAGGCCAGAGTGCGCGAAAGAGACGCTCTCCCTCTCTCTTCCGACAATCTCCTTTTCACCTGCACGACATCCATCCGTTTAATGGGAGTCACTGACTGCCTATTAGCCACTCCTGCACAAACAACCACAGCGCTCATGAGGAGAGGGGTTAAAAACACTCGTATATATTTTTTGCTTCCGACTTGGGAAGAGCCGCGTGTCAGCAACGGAGCGTTTTTGTCAAAACAGTTCAAATGAGAGAAGATGCAAAACATCAGACTGATTAAAATCTGGGAGGATTTTAAAAAGGAAAACAGTATTTGGAAACTAATAGCCTGAGGTTAATAAGCTGAGCTGGCCCTCTTCTCCGGCTGCGCGATGTTTTGATGTGTCATCCGATTATACGTTTGCCAAGCACACCCCCAAGCATGTATCAACGCATCAAAGCCAAACCACGTGGACTTCTAATGACTGCGGTCATTTAAATGAACCCAGCAGTCGGAGTCAAATTCCCACACCTTGACTATTGTAATTTACTGATAGAAAATCATGACTTGATAAAGATTTTTTCTTTTACAGAAATCACTGTTTAAGGACTACAATGAGGGTTGCTGACATCACTAACCCTAGAATTTACATAAACCCCGCCCCACTCAACAAAGGGGGCGGGGCCATGTCAGGCTGCTTTAGAGTTGTTGTCGTCGAGTGTTGCTGATGCCGTCATTTTACGCCGGACTGCTTCACAAACGAGGCTCGATTCGAGGAAAAAAGACGAACGTGACGACACATGAGTTGATCAACTCCACAGCAACTACATCAATTTATCCACTAACCGTTCAGAAACGTCTAAAAGTTGGAACTTCTTCCTGAGTCTCTCCATCAGTGTCGACTCCGATTTGAACAACCGTCTTTGTCTGTGTGAGATTCTCCAGCGTTGTTGTTGTTGAGCTGTTAAAGATCCGTTCTTTTCTGGAAAGGGGGCCGGGAGCAGCAGCTCATTTGCATTTAAAGGGACACACACAAAAATGCCGTGTTTTTGCTCACACCCAAATTTGACAAGCTATAATAAATGATCTGTTGGGGATTTTGAGCTGAAACTTCACAGAGGTCCCCTTTAAACCGTTAAAACATCCCGTAAGTTTCAGACGTCCTCCTCGTTATAAACAAAACATTTTTTTTAAATCAAGCTCCAAAAATGGCTCGCTTTGATATCGCAGAATCTGTGATGTCACACAGGCAAATGAATTCACCTCCAGATCCAAATATTTATACATCTTCGCACCATAGGCCCCGCCCACCATCACCATCTTCCTGAGTCTCTCCATCAGCGTCGGCTCCGGTTTGAACAATGTAAGGATGAACTTATGGCTGCATGAGATTCTCCAGCTTTGTTGTTGTTGAGCTGTTAAAGCTTCGCCCTTTTCTGGAAAGGGGGCTGGGAGCAGCAGCTCATTTGCATTTAAAGGGACACATACAAAAATGCCGTGTTTTTGCTCACACACAAATTTGACAAGCTATAATAAATGATCTGTTGGGCATTTTGAGCTGAAACTTCACAGAGGTTCCCTTTAAACCGTTAAAACATCCCATAAGTTTCAGACGTCCTCCTCGTTATAAACAAATTAATTTGCCTCCAGGTCCAAATATTTATACATCTTTGCACCATAGGCCCCGCCCACCATCAACATAGGCCCCGCCTACCATCACCATCTTCCTGAGTCTCTCCATCAGTGTCGACTCCGGTTTGAACAATGTACCCGTTACTGACAATAATAATAATTTAACAATTATCAATTACTGTACGGTATTTGTTTGTAAATGAAGCACTATTTTTAATGAAAAAACATAGCAACTAACACGACTGGCAGCTATATAAATGAGCACGTGCTATATGTTTAAACATTAAAAGATGCATAAATAAATGCCTAATATTTTCTCTCATATACAGCTGCTCCTCAAAAAAGTATTACACGAGTTAATCATGCGACGCACATAAACCCAAATATTTGGGAATGCGGCATCAATTAGCAGCACTCACAAACACCTGGACAAGCCTCAATACCTCTAGTGTCGCTTCACTCCTCCATTTGGCTGCGACTCTGAGCTCTAGAGACCAGCTATTATGCCCTGGAATGGAGATCCGGTTAGAAGTAGCCCCTGTCCAAGACACGCGGCTTCCTTGGCAAAGTGGAGCGGAGCGTGTTCGAGGGCCGGAGCGGAGGGGGTGAAAGTGGACTCGATTGGCAGACCACGGCAGCTGTAATGGATTGAGCATCAAGAGTAAATGGTGCCGTACCGTATGCTGCCTCTCATTAAGCCCGTGTTTGCTTACAGGAAGTAATGAGAGGAGACATATATTGTCACCGCCTTAGAAAAGCCGCATGGCTAATTACATTAATTGTAGTTTGCAGCCTCCTCCCACATCCTCTCTATTTCCATCCCTCTCTGTACGACCGACGGACTCTTCAAAAAATCTACTCTCTTAAAGTATCGATGGCTCCATGAATCATGCATGAAACCTTTCCAGGTTCCTCATGGTGGAAAAGATTATTAAAATGTATATTATTTAATTATACGCATACCGTACCCAAAGATATCCATGGTTATACCGGCATAGTTGAGTATAGTGTTGTTGAAATAAATGTAACTTTGTACAATCTCCACATCCTGCGAAGACGAGCTAAAAATGCTGACGTAAATTGTGAACAAAAAACAACAACAACAAAAAAAATTGGTTCTCTCAAGAGCTGTTTAATGAAAGGTTCCCAAATGAAATTAAATTAAAAATTTGGATTCTGATGGGCTGTCACTGTTTTCATCATTCCGAGAGTGATTCTAATTATATCGTTCTTCCGCGTCGTTATTCTCATAGAATTAGAATGAATATTAATTATCATTAGCTATTGTCCTTGGTGTAAAAGGGCCATTAAATAAGTAATTTAGGGGATCTGTTACCACAACTTGAATAAATGCATGGTCGCAAGTTAAAAAGTTGCAAACATTATTTTGTAGAGTTCTGTTGACATCATCTGTTAATATCATCTATAATTCAAATATCAGCGTTAATTGGCTTTTTTTTTAATAGGTTGTAATAACTTAATGAAATTGTCTTGATAACTTGGGAAACTGGGCATTGGATTTTTAGCTCCCAGCATGCTTTGCATAGGACTGGATAAGGAGACTAAATGTTGAAATTAAGTGTTCATTAATTATTTTTTTAGGGAAAGAAAAGACCTGTTAGTGCTTAATGTCATTATGTCTGACATTGAAGGAGTTTCTGTAATGTTGAAGTTTGTATCATTGGTCGGTCACACTATAATCAATGCCAGTGACAAGAAATATCTTAAATATACATATTAAATAAGTTATGTTAGCATGTGCTTGATTTGAACTGAATTAGGGCTACAACTTTAAATACTAAAGCTTTAAAAATTGAGTTTATGCTACAAATTACTAAGTAACTAGAGCTTGTTGGTCGAATCTAAATTCACTCAAAGTTGTCAAAGTAATTCAATGCAAACTGTCGTTAAACTAACACGTTATTTTTTTTTAGAGTGCATGTAATTGTTATGAAAAGTCCTTTTTGGAACTTTTTTTTTCCACTTTAGATTCTCCTATTCCGTCTGCATCTCTTTCCCCCTATTATTTCCTCCATGTCTGTCCGTCTCTCTGCAGGCTTTTCACCCTGCCAGCTGCGCAATTACTCAGTCTCTCGTCTCACGGGTGACTGGCACGAGTGGAAGCCCTGGCGCTGACCAATGATCATCGGCGGAGGATGGACAGAGAGCGAGGACGAGATGGAAGCCTCTGGCAAAGGCACGAGGAGGCGGTCAGCCAGCTGACAGCAGTCCGCCGGCTCCTCGGGGCCCTCACCGGGGGCAGAGGCCTCGGCTTTGCTTGTGCCAAACAAGGGTCAGAGTTTGGCCGGTTTGCTTCAGCAGTTATCTCCTGCTGGTACATGCCGTAACTACACCAAATCACATGTTGCTCAGAAGATGGAGGTCTTCAACACCTGTGTACTATATAGCAAATGTCAACCACTTGAAAAATCCTAACTATATTATTGTGCGGCGATATATTAAAAGTTGGATAGTCACCTGCATACAAACTGTATATAAATAAGTACGTTTATGCTTAAAACAAAAACAAAATATGTGCCGGTGAGGGTCAAATATTTAGTATTTTAGAAATACATTTTTGCAGTGTGTATAACACTTTATTTTACAGTGTCATTGTTACACGTCACATTGTTGAAATTGTGCATAGTTGCTTGCAATTAACCCTAAGCCAAACCCTCATCCTAGCCCTAAACCTATAGTAAATACATGCGGTTAGTTGTTATTACACAGTAATTAAATGTATTATTACACTGTAATACTGAAAACTTCAAATAAAGTGTAACCGCACATCAAAAAAATGTATCATCCAACGATATACAGTATTAAATGTTGGATGCATACATACAGTATACTCACGTAAAAGCAATATATACTTTTAGTATATATACTAAATCTCAGAAAAAATTCTGTATATAAAGTTGAATATATATATTATATCCAACTTTATCCCCATACATACAGTATACTCATGTAAAGCAATATATACTATATTCAATTTATAAATTTATATATGTATATAACTCCTTTATTGCTTGTATTGATGCAGAACGTAAACTATATTATCGGCCAGATCTGCTAAATATGACTATAAGGCATTAAAATATTATAAATATTAACATTTTGAATTTCTATAAAACTGCTTTGAAACCGAAATCACATGCAACCTTCAACAAAATTACTGACAAAATGTCACTTGATAAACGCTGGGCAACGAGAACAAAGACAAGACGGTTCTCAAATTCAACGATTTTAACTAAAACAAACTGTTGACAAAAATATAAGTACCTCTACATGATATTAATAATGTACTGAAAATGTTTATGCAAATAATCCAAACATACCAAAGAGTCAAACTAAAGCGCTGATATATTGAAAATAATCAGATATATCCACAACATATACATAATATTACAACTCACAAAACTTGAACCAAGTCAGGTCAGAGTAAGCCACAATGAAACATACTAAATATTCCCTAAAACAACATGAACAACAGTCCCTAAAACAAGAAGAATCGCAACTCTAACTTCTATACCGGGAATATTATTTCAGGAGTTCACTCTACAAAGAATCGTATCCTTCAACTTTAGTCTTCCAGTTAAAATGTCTAAAAAGAAAAACCTCAAAACAAGATCAAATTACTTGGGAGTTGGGAAGCAACATTTACAGATTGTATCTTGACTCTAAGTGAATTGAGTTTTATCTCTCGTTTGACTTAAATTTAAAGCAACCAGAATGAACAAATGCACTCGTATTAAAGACACAAACTATGCAAATAAGTCCTAATATCTTATGCGGTGTTGTTTTGCAAGGAAACGCATCTCGTTTCAATATTCTTTTAGATATTTTACCAGGAACTCAAGGCAAAATGACCAATTAAAAACTACTGCTTACTGTTTTTAGGTTATACTTTGTTATATAAAAAACAATACGCACGCTTGTTTGCAAATGTTTGATTGTCTAAATGTCACTGTGGCTCACTAAAAAAGTCATTTTAGCGAAAGTTAAAATGAAAGAATTTGACAAAAAACGTAAAAAATGAGGCTTTTGCAACTTCAATTGGCCAACGCGTTCTCTCGGTGTCCGCTTCACCGTCGCTTATCCGTGTGTCCCTGACATATCACCAGAAATCCTGATAAGAGCACTCGGACGAGAAGAAACCAATCTAATTTGGTTTGAAACACACTCAGCCGCTTCATACACATCTCCAGCCGCTTGAGTCCCAATCCGCTCAGAACAAATGTGAAGCATGTCTAGTGATTGACTCGAATTATTGACGGAAGGAAAATGCAAATTTTAGATTGACCAGAGCTCTTCTGGGGAATTGTTAAGACGCTGTTGTCATGTCGATGCATCAGCGTGAACGCCACAGAGGACTAAGTCTAGCGCTTTGTTAATGCGTTGAAATTTCAAAGCCTAAAGAGAACCGCGCGCGCGCATCTCGAGTATTGATTCCGGAGAATGGGACGAACGTCCAAATTGCGGCGCCGAATGAGATTTCGCTGTGATGCATAGTGTCCCGAAAGCGTCCGAATGAAAACTGCAGGCTTGATAAAGCAGAAACTTATTCAGCGAAACAGGACCTTTTGTAGCGGAATAAATAAGCCGGCGAAAGCCTATTGTGTCGATCCTTTACAGCGGCTAAATCTGAGCTATTCAAAATGCACAGGCTGCATTGTGCATAAACAATCCAGTCGTGAGCTACTGTCAATACTGGCGAGGAGAGAGAGAGAGGGGATGCGACACCTTATTTGACCACTTCATCATCAATCTCCATGTGCCAGTCTTTGGAGAGGGCGAGACCGCATCTCTGCCACAATGCAGTTCATTTTCTACATGTCAACCGCACAGCTGGAACATCTCATTGTGGGCCTGTGCATCCCTGCTGAGAGGAGCAGCCAGCCGTAAGATTCCCATTAGGCCAAGCTGCGGTCAGCGAGGCCTGAGCTCTTAGCCTGACTCCTCTCACCTTTAGCTGATCAACTGACTGCATCTGGGCCAGGTAGGGGGAAAATAACCTCGGTCCACACCCGGCTTAAATTAGGGGTGCAGGGATGCAGGTCGACTTGTTTTCCACACACCGGGGAAACTAAGTCAGACGGGCAAAGAAATGCCCCGGCAAACTGTGGAAATCCACTCTCGCTGCACGCGCGATGACCGATGTGACCAGAACTTGAATGAAAAGCTCACATATCGACTGTAAAGTATTTGTGATACAGGGCCTAAAATTAAAACACGAAGGGGAAATCGATTCGTTATACTGGGAAGGAAACAGAACAGACTTAATTAAGCTAATTATGTCAAAATGCAAGTATCCTTGTACAGAGGTGAGCAATAAAAGGCATGTGTTACAGTATACGCACTGCATTCGCTCTTAAAGTGACAGCGGCCTAATATTCTAGTTTTTAATATTATCAACAAAGTACGCACTGCTGTTGACTGAATAACTTTTGTAACTTTAGTAAGGATTAATCTATGTTTCTTGGCTGTTAAATAATATTTATGTCTGGTAAATTTTCATAAGTCACCGGCTGATGGCACGTATATATACACATACATAGTCAAAATATATATGCAGTGCAGGTGTGCATATTTATATATACATAATAAACATTCACAGTGCACACACATGTATTATTGTAAATATATATATGTGTGTGTGTGTGTGTGTGTGTGTGTATAGAGAAAACGTAAGAAAAATCGATTTGTATTTGAATCGAATTGACAAAGGTTGTTCAGTTTTGTTGGTTGTTTTCAGTGTATGTATATATATATATATACATATATAGTTGTCCACTTCAAATGTTGACTGCAGTATATATACAACTTTGGAGTTATTTTCTAGGCACTAAAATGACTAAAACTAACACTGAAATAAACATTGATTAAAGCAGAATAGAAATACTTTTACAAATAATAATAGAAATACAATTGAGAAAGCAAAATTACTAAAACTCAAACTATATTAATAAATACCGTAAAAGTACAGAAATAGCACTTCATTTGTAAACTTTCAACATTCAAAGTTTGTCCAGACTAACTTTTTTTTTGATGCTGTTGTTGTGAAAACTTACACTTATTGAATTTATTTTATTCTCCGTTCTTGTTAATCAAACATTCAAATTTCACTTATCTTAATTCAAATTCAAATGCAAAAAATTCCAAAAGATTTTCCCAGATATTTCTGAATGGGCAACAACACAGCGATTTTACCATCATCGACTCCCAGTTCAACACAAAGGCTTCTGAAATATGCGAGTTCAATCAAAAAGTCTTTATAGTTGATCATTACCGAGGCAGGCAGGCAGGCAGAACATGATTTAGCGCATCTGGACTTGATTGAATAATGAAAAGTTGCTGTTACGAGCAACTCCCCTCCGGAAAAGTCACATGACGGCCTCTCCAAAAGCACTTCTATCTGTTTCGCCGCACTTGTCATTATACAAATCAACAGCTAGTGAGCCCTGAAGAGTCCCTAGGTGATATTTAGTTCCCATCAAACACTATCAGACGCTACAAACATGTATTTTGACAGGTCCGGCCGGCCCATCTCTCACAAGGCTTCTGGGAATACACACAGATAACTGGCAACCTCTGAAACCCAACAAAACTCCAGGAGGAACAGGAGAGCAGGAAAAAATGTTCACATATTATATTACACAAGTCCAAAAATCTCAGAAAAGTCATTATCACACCTCCATCTCAAGCAAGCACTCAGGGCACAATGTCAGCCAACTCTGACTTTTAGCGCTGCAGAGTAATGGGAAACATCATGCAGATTGGAGTCTTTAGCGTCCACGTCTCCAGGGCTGCATGCTGAAATTGGAAAAAAACAGTGCAGATGGCAGGGGAGCCAAACGCATCTTCTACACTATAAGCGGCAGCATCAGTCGAGTGCACGCCAAACATCTGGCCAATTGTGCATTTGTCATTTTCATGACCTTTCGATGCGATGACAAATCTAAAACATGGCCGCGGCGCGCTTGGGTGAATCTCACGAAAACTAATATGCCAGTCATATTTCACTGCAAAGTAAAAAGCTTATATTAAGGATCATATTAAGGAGATTTTTGCCATTGTGTAAGCTAAGTACAACTTAAGCCTACTCTCATTACCATAATGCGATATTCATATACCACCATTGAAAAGTTTAGTGTCAGCAAGATCTTTTTTTTTTTTTTTTTTTTTTAAGGAAATTAATACTTCAATTCAGCAGGGATGCATTAAAATGATTAAAAGTGACAATATAGAGATTGATAATATTACAAAAGATTTCTATGTCCAATGAATGCTGTTCTTCTATTCATCAAATGATCCTGAAAACAATGTAACATGGTTTAAAAAAAATATATGTTTTCTGCATGAAGCAAATAAGCGGAATGATTTCTGAAGGATCATGTGACAGTGAAAACTGGAGTAATGATGCTGAAAATACAGCTTTGATCTCTGGATATAAATTATATTTGACTATATTTTCACATAGAAAATAGATATTTTAAATTACGATAATATTTCATAATTTTACTGCAATTTTGATCAAATAAAAAAATGTAGCATTGGTTAGACGAAAAGTCTTTAAATACGACCAACCCCAATAGTAAAGTAGATACATATATATATATATATATATATTCACACAAAAAACTAATCAGCAACATAAACATTTTTGAGTTAAGAAATTCAAAGCAGAACTGGTTCATACATTTTTGTTCGTACTCATACATTTTAATTGCAAACTCACATAACATACATTCTTCTAAATTAGCATGGCAAAACATTAAACACTATTAATCTCCCACTTAACATTAATCTTGCACAAAATCAATTTTTAGCGTTTACTCTCCCTTTCGAGTGTCATTGCGAAGCAAAATAGAAATCCCAGCCCAGTTAAATTGAAGTTTGTCTAAATGAAAAGAAACAAGTTCATAAAACTCAAAACAGTTCAGATGACTTAAAATGTGTCCGTTTTGTGAACTCAAAAGTAACAGAAAGTTCTAAATACTCATAAAAGTTAATTTGATTGAACTAATTTGTTTAATTTAAGTTTACCCCATTTAAACCAATTCAAATATATATATATATATATATATCACTGTCTGTCATTTATGCTGATTAATACATATACACATTTTCTCTATGTGGGTGAAATGTGACACCGAGGTTTTGGTTTTGTTTGTGATCCTCTATTGACCGACTGACCTCTAAACGTCGTATCCGCTCACATGTAGCCTGAATATGTCTGAATGAAAAGCACTTCATTGAAGCCCATCACCCTTATTCTCGCCGATGACTGACATGCCCATTACTCTTGTCGTCATTACAATATTGGCTAATAAATCTAGTCAGAGGTTTTCTTCACCCCAGGCGTGAAATATTTAGCCTATTGACAGATGAAAATGAATAAATATATAACAAGGACATCGGCCGAAGAAGGAATCAAAATTGCCGTTGGGTGTCGAATCAGAGAGCTCGTGGAAACTGCTGAAAGAGCGAGACCCCTCGACCCATCATCAAAACACATGGCGATATCCACTTACTTATTTTTCATAAATATTGTTCATGCATAATGTGTAAACAGTCTGTTTGACGGGGTCGCGGATGCTGATTGATACAAAATACCGCAACTGAATGATGACACAGTCGTGCAAACATCTGCATCTTAACTGAAATACAAATCAAATATTCTGACAACACATCAAGCTGATGTATAATAAACTCGTGGATATTTATTTCATCAAATGCAAGATTTAAGGATGAATGCACACTCAAAAAAACATTTCTGTCTAAACATAATTTTTAGGTGACTTAATTACATAGCAATTTTCCATCCATTTGGATTACATAGTTTAAACATAAACAAAATAATAAACTTGATGTGATTCATATTTGTCAGTCATACGTAAATGAAATAGGTAAGATTTATGTAATAGTGAGAGATGAAATGTCTTTTACCTTCAGTTGATTTCTTGTGTTTCTCCGTCCTTCAGTGATTCTGCTTGTTAACAGCAGGCGTTCATCATTAATGCTCAATCATCACTCAATGATCTCGTTAACTCTGACGCCGCTTCAACGGTGCTTTAACTCAGTAGTGTGCGCACACACGACCACTAAACAGTGTTCATTAACCTGGGAACTATTACATAAATCTTACCCATTTCATTTACGTATGACTAACGAATATGAATCACATTAAGTTTATTAGTTTGTTTATGTTAAAACTATGTAATCCAAATGGATGGAAAATTGCTATTTTGTAATTAAATGACATAAAAATTATGTTTAGACAGAAATGTTTTTTTGAGTGCATAAAAATCATCTTTTCTTTAATCACACTTTGGCCTTCACGCTCATTTTTAAATGGTCATGTGGAGTGAGAAATGAATTCCGGGAATATTCCGTGCAGTTTCATTTACTGTAAACTGAGTTCCACGCATAAAAATTATAAAAGCACAAGCAAAATTCTGTGTCAAACAGCAGGATGTCAACTTCCCAAAAGGTATTTTTCGTCAACTATTTAACAACAGCACCGCGGCAGAAGAAATTACGATGAAAGAGAAAAACTGGGTGGCATAAAATAAGCAAAAAAAAAAAAAAACACACCAGAGAGACAACACTATTGCATTGTGCTCGACATCACAACAAGTGCACTAAAATACATTATGCATATCGAATAATTGATGGTCGTTTTTCAGTTTTGACTGGGGTGTTTGAATACAAATGAATGTGATTTCTATGTGTGTCTTGCACTAGATACACAATCTATTTGTCTAAATAACACACACAGCCGCCTTTTTATCCTCGCTGACTTTCTCAGCGGGCTATGACTGCGCAAACAATCCCATAAATTAGGAGCGGAGCTGATAAATATCTTTAAAGCAAATTTACGAGCAAAACCACCCATTCAAAAACACCCCCAACAAACAGAAAATATGGGCCGAATTTCAGCATATTCTACAGCGCTATAAAAGTCGAACTCTGTCCTGAATACACAATGAGTCCTCGCTCTATTCCACCAAGAGGAACTAAAACCCCGTCCGCGCAGAATGCTAATGGCGCACTATCCGGTTGCTTCAGGAGCTTTGTTTTTGGAAACTTTAAACTAGTCACAGCGATCGGATACAATCGCACCGTGATTAATGCATATTCATTTATGGTATTGCATATGCAGAGAAACAAAATGCAGGTCAACACCGAACTGAAATATAGGATGGGAGAGAGAGACTCTGTTACGCTCAGGGTCCCTGCTGTGTAGATTACGGCGAGAGAGAAATCTACCATTACCGGGCGGCCGTCCCACCTGACCTGCAACACCAGTGAAGAAGAACAGACTAGATGTCTTATTGACCCATGTGCCCACCCAACACATAATAACAGACCGGCAATACATCTACAACCAGCGCACAGGCTCACAAGAGATCCATCACTGTAGCAGCGTTTATCTGCACACCATCGATGTGCAAGATGCAGAATATGGGGGCAAAAGCAAGGCGATTAATGCCAATTAGAGTAAAATAGAGTAAATGAAATGTGCACCAAATGTATATGAAAACTGATTTAGTTAATTGCATTCGTATGGATACATATTGATCTTACCTATTCAACTACAACTTTTTAAAGCATGAAAATGCCATTTGACGTTCAAGTTGTGGCACATTTTTACTACCTTATTTATTGGCTTTTGCATCCAATTTGGCATGAAATAATAATAAAAAAGCATGTTATAGTTCTTAAAGTGCCTTTGGGCCTGATTTACAAACAGCTCGCGCCAGCGCAAACTCTCTCAAACTACTGTCAGGATTTACTAAAGACATGCCGTGCAAAACTAACTAGAGTTATTCTAGCGGCTGACATTACTGCATATGCATATGAGTTTCCCTTTCAGATGCCAAATTCATGGGAGGAGAGGATTTAAATGAACCACGCAACGTGATTTACTAACATTTGCACTAGTCAATTTATTGACATTTGTGGCATTATTTAACGCCGCACAAAAGCATGTTTTAACTCATTTTGTGACATGTCTGCAATTGTTGCTTCTAGACACCACAGAGAGAGTGTGGTAGAAGGGAGAAACTATATTCCACTAGTATTAATTTCTTTGGAATGCCATATATATATATATGTTTTGATGTTTTATTAACAAAGTTCGGGAGGAACACATTCAAATGATCAAACTAATCATCACATGACTCCTCAATCAACAATCAAACAGAACCCATTATAATCAGTGATGCTGTCTACACTGGATGGGACGCGACGCAACACAAATTTCCAACAGTAAGCTGATGCTCTGTACTATTTCTGCCCCTACTGATATATGTAACGGAGGCCAGCTGTGCGAGTAAACCTCACTCCTCTGACCTCAAGAGTCGTTGTAGCGACAGATGCTAGAGTTTGCAACCTTTAGCCTCAATTTTAGAGCATCCGACTCCCAATGCCGGAAGACCGGGTTCAAGGCCCACTCAGAGCAAGCCGAGTAGGACTCAGGTAGAGGGGTTACATTGGGTAGTCGTGGCCTAGTGGTGAGGGAGTCGGGCTAGTAATCTGAAGGTTGCACGTTCGATTCCCACGCCGGCAGGAATTGAAAGTGGGGATTGTGAATAAACAGCACTCTCTCCACCTTCAATACCATGATTAAAGTGCCCTTGAGCAAGACACCTAACCCCTAATTGCTCCCCTTGTAAGTCGCTTTGGATAAAAGCATCTGCTAAATGATGAAAAATTCCCCAAAAAATGGTGCCGTGACCCGGACGGGAATGAGGTTTAGGGGGGTGAGTGTAACGGAGGCCAGCTAGTAGTTGCTGTGCGAGTAAACCTCACTCCTCTGACCTCAAGAGACGCTTTAGATGCTAGAGGTTGCAGCCTAGAGCGTCCGACTCCCACGCCAGAAGAGCAGGTTCGAGGCCCGCTTACATTGGTGCCGTGACCCGGACGGGAGTGAGTTTTAGGGGGTGAGTGTAACGGTGGCCAGCGCACCAATCATCTGGTCCACGTGTCCACGGGATGTCTCTGCAACCCTGCATTCACCCACTTTTGAGTGCCACGCCCACATCTCAATGTCCAATCAACAACCGGCACATTAAAATCAAGTATATTTTTCACTTGGATGTACGTCACAGTATGGAGGAAAAAAATCAACCACTGCCACTTTAAAAATGAGCTGTGTGTTTTAAAATTGGCAACACTTTACAATAAGGTTTCATTTGTTACCATTATCGACGAACAATACTTCGACAGCATTTTAATGACACATCACTAAAAGTTTATCAGTCGATCGGAAAACAACCTCCGATTTAATCCGTGCACATGATGCAAACATCAAGCGTGTCAGTGTACACTGAATAATGGTTTCGGGTGCATTTCAGTCCATTCTCATTTTCTTGCAAATGAAAGCACATCGCGACCCGATGCAAGCCGCTAACGTGATTTCCCAACAGCACATCGCTCACGATATCAGGCTCTGGCAGAATTCAAATCTTCTGCTCTGGATGGGCCATTCGAGCGCACAGAGGGTGGCCTAATGATGCCTGTGTGGCTTTAATGCTGTTTATGAAGGTAATAATAGTACCGTACAGGTCTAATGACAGTGGTCAAAGTAATAGCAGCCCGGCACACTCGGCGCGGAGGTGCTACTGTGTGCGGAGATTACTCTGTCATTGTAGCAGCGGGTCGCGAGGCTCTCAATGTTCAGGACTGTGATTTGGAGAGCTGAAGTGTGTAGCGCGGTTTGTGTGGCGCGGTGTGTGTGAACTACATGCTGAGATGGACTGGGATGCGTTCATGTGATTCTGCAGAGCATTGGATCCTGTTCGATTTCAGAGGTCGCAGGAGACTTGCTTTGATAGAGTGAACGGGAAATGGTGATGCAATATTCACAATGTGAATTTGGCCAATCATTTTCCTAAAGTGCGTGAGATTAGTTTTATGTCTTTCGAGTGTGAGAGCGTCGAGGATCATTTGAATCATCGTTTGAATCATTGTTAAATCTGATTCATTTGAGTCATCCTAGAAGGTACATAGAATTATTTATTATTTGGGGAACACTACTTAATGCATAAGTTAACATTAACTATGAGCAATACATTTGTACAGCATTTAATCACCTTTGTTAACGTTAATTAAAAATGTAATTGTTCGTGTCGGTTCACAGTGCATTAATAAGCTATTTTCACAGCATTTTAACCCTAAAATGCACGAATGTTTCGCCAATTTGCGGGTCTTTAGCGATATCTAACACTTACGGATCTACAGTCGAATGAAACTTTAACTAACATTAAAATTGAAACATAGCAAACAGAAACTGATTCAAATGAATAGTATTTCAATTCTATTATATACTAAAATAGCACGCATTTGTATCAAATGTAAAGTTTGTTTGATTTTATTAATCAGCAATTGATTTACACACCAGAATCAGGTATTTGTGACAATCTGGAAAGAAAAATTGTTTCAGAGGCAGAAGCAATTATTAATTGTTGACGGAAAGTTACTAAGACAAATGTACCTTTTAAATTCGCAATAACACGCACGCCAAAAACGGCGTTAAAAGGGTCAATTTAATGCTGACATTTGGATGTACAAACTGAAAGCATGAAGCAAATGTGTTTGGCAACTGATTGCAAATAATAATGATTACTCACAAACGCTTGCCTTTCTTTGGAAACCATTAAAAACTCAGGGGAAAAATACAGGGCATTGTTGTGCAAAACAAAGTAATGTGTTGTCATTTGAATAGAGGGATATTTCTCAACATCTCAACAGCTATCTGATGAAATTACACTCTGAATAGGCTCTTCTGCAAATAATTAATTTAATACGAAGGGCCACACGTCCCTTTGTCACTAGAGAACCTTTCATCTGTCGCTCAACCCAAACAAACATGCAACAAATTCCATCAAAACGGCAGATTTTTTTTTGCAAAGGCGTTTCCGAAAAGCACTGTATTCGACAGCAAAAAGAGTGACCACCAGCATCAACTCGGCATTCGCAGCGGTGCTCGTCCCCGAGGCTCACGCTAATTACATGCATGAAGTAATGGGGCAAGAAGTGGGTGAAAAGGAGAAAAGAACTTTAAAGTGGACCTCATAGAGTAAAGGACAATTACAGGGCACGTGACAACCTCCATGTGGCCTCTTTTCATACTTCTTAATTACCAGGCGAATATTTCTTCTCCTCTGCTTCATTAGGTCCTTTGTT
>CM074298.1:1947500-2015000 GCA_037194245.1 Opsariichthys bidens | reverse complement strand
GAAAAAGTTATTTATTGTAAAAAAAAAAAAAAATATAAAACTAAAAAATATAAAGAGAGAATTTTGGGGACAATATGTCATGTGACATTCAAGCAGTTTAAAAATGTCTAGGTCATATTTCATCCCAGAAACCAAAGAAAAATAATTGATTAATGTTTCATTTTAAAGATTACTAGCTTGTTTCCATCATGAAATGAAAAAGGTAATTGTAACTTTTTATCTCAAAATTCTGACTTTTTTCTCACAATTGTGTGATATAAAGTCAGAATTGTGAGTTATAAAGTCAGAATTATGAGATATAAAGTCAGAATTAGGAGATATAAAGTCAGAATTAGGAGATATAAAGTCAAAATTGTGTGGTATAAGGTTAGAATTGTGAGATATAAAGTCAGAATTGTGAGATATAAAGTCAAAATTTTGTGATATAAAGTCAGAATTATGAGATATAAAGTCAACATTTTGTGATATAAAGTTAAAATTGTGTTATAAAGTCGACATTTTGTGATATAAAGTCAGAATTGTGAGATAGAAAGTCAAAATTGAATTACAAAGTCAGAATTTTGTGTTTTAAAGTCAGAATTGTAGTCAGAAAGAGTTTATATCTCGCACTTCTGACTTGCAAAATATATAATGTCCCTTACTTTAATGCAAAAATAATAAGAATATTAAATGAATAAAACAACCTCAAATATAACAATATACACCTACAATAATATAACATGAGAACAGCAGTGGGAAAAGTCTTGAAATGCCACGAACAAAAATGTCAAAATGAGGAAAAACTCGGTGCAAAACTGGGTGAAATGTGACCCAGTTCACCCACACACGCTTCCATCGGCTCCCAAACGCAGCGCTTCCGCTAAACAAAAATGACACGGTTAAGAGCATATGGCCAAAATCATCAAAGCTTTGAGCTATGAAGCTTTACAGTTTGGCTGCATGTGTTGGTTCACTAGCTGTCGACTAGTTTCGGTGGCCAGAACCCGTGCCTTCAAGGCCCATAAACCCCACATGTGCTAACAGAGCCCGAATGGTGCTTTTCCACGGCCGCGACGCCTCCGCCTTGTCCATTACACGCTGATTTGTGTGTGTACACAGTCTGTGTGCCGCATGAGAACCGGCCGCTGTTACCGTCACCCAGTCTTGTTACATTAATCTTCACTAGGTCAAGGTCAGACGCAACACAACAGAAGCCGCAGCCAATGAGCACGCTCGGAAATTTCGCGAGGGCTCTAATTTAATTTACGCTGGCCCGTCTCGCCGCGCTTTCGCGGGCACGTCCCGACAAGCGCCCAGCGGCGTATTACAATCTCGCATCTGATCGCATTAACGAGTGCGTCAGATTGCCCGGCACAAACAATTAACAGGGCCTTAAAGATAACGTGGTGGGAACTAAAAGCTGCAGATTAGTAATGTCTACACTCACCTTTTCTTCTGCACGGACGTCAGTTCTGTTCAACGACCGCTGAGGAAATCTGCGCTTAAACTTTGAATGATGCTGAAATAATGCGAGCGGACATGTCTATGCATTCGGCGTTGCCCGGTTATTTCATTTCTTATCATTTCATGAATGCTAATAGTTCTATTTCCCCAGCTAGAAATCACGGTTAATAAAAACTACAGGTTCAAAGATTGAAAGTCTCTTTTCATATCTCACTCTCGGCTTTAAGAAAACGCAAGACGTCGATTCACGGTAACGCTGCCGTGCCTTGAATATTTTAGCAGAATTTCCACACAACGCCCGATGAAAGACTAGAATACGATCCCTACTGGAAAATCCAGCTTTTTACACCATCTTGAAACAGTAACAGATGTGCTTAAGGAGGTTAAATTGGATTTTGGGATATACTAGCTTCTCAGTGCAACTAAACACCGGCGATGCTCCAAGACACAGTAAAAACAGGTTTGTTCCTGTAGATCAAGATCATTTTGTACCCTGAACCAGCTCAGCATGTTCCATACATGGGATGTTTCAGCAGGGAATTGCAATACTAATGCGCCGAATTGCACACGGTTCAAGTTTGAATATCTAAACAACACAAAATCCACCCCACCGATAACCCAACCGGATGTGACTCTAGAAAACACGTTAGTCTTGTCAACAAAGAGGCCGTTATGTTCATGTAAACCTGCAGCTTTAAAATAATAAAATGCAACCGTGTTGTTATCGTTAGGTAAAACTATTAAAAATTCATTTCATCAATTGCAATGTATATTTCTGGTTTTAAAATAGGCATATTAAAAATGTATTTTATTAAAATAGTATTATTATTAAATTAATCAATCTGATATATATATATATATATATATAAGATTAAAAAATATTTTAATATTTTAATATACATTTATATATTTCATATATATTATATTAAAAAAAAATATTAAAAAAAAACCCTAAAATATAACTGGGAAAGCTCACATTTGCTACATAGTAAACTTAAATAAATAAATAATAAAGACAAAAACACATCAAAAAAGAGTAACTTAAACTTTAAAAAAACTTAAAACGTAAATTAGTCACTAATTTAAAATATTAATAATAATAATAATAAGTAATATTAAAATAGCACTGAATACAGCTAACCAAATAATTATGCATAATTAATTGAGCATTTCAAGGAATGGTCACACTTTAGTTTGAGGCGCAATTTTCTCTATTAACTAACTAGCAACTACAACATTTGCTTCAATAAACTCCTAATTTGTGCTTATTAATTAGTAAGGTAGTTGTTAAGTGTAGGATTAAGGGATGTAGAATATGGTCATGCAGAGTAAGGCATTAATATGGGCTTTATAACAGCCAATATCATAGTTATATGCTGCTAATAAGCAATAGTGAGAATAAACTAAAGTGTTACGGAAGGAAAACACACGTTGAACCATATCTTCAGAAGTTTGATGTCAGTGGTGTCCAATCACAGGCTCATATTCAACTGTCACTAGGTAAAAGACAACACGACCAGGACGTGTGACGCCCTCGTCCTCAAAAACATACTAAATGAAATACACCTTCAGTTGAAGTGAAGATAAATACGGTTTGTGTCGATGAGGATGATGATGATGATGTGAACGATGGCTTAATAAACAATCACAACATAGTGATATTTGAATTTTAATGACATTATTGTTTAGTAAATAAAAACCCAGAAGCACTGATGATTTCCGCATTATAGTATAAAAAGTTTGTTATATGCTCAAATAATAGTGTCATGCCATGCCGTCGCTGCCATAATAGCCCAATACTTCCCAGTTCTGTTCGTTCCGGAGTGAATATTCCATAGATCTGAGCGCGCCGATGTGGAGGCACATGGCGCCAGATGCAAGGCAGCACTAGATCACACGCTGCAAAATAAAACAAATCATTGTTTGTAATGATGTGTCTAAACCTGCAGCAGAGTCCCCACTGGGGAGGCAGAGAGAGAGAGAGAGAGAGAGAGAGAGAGGCAGGAGGATATTGGTTTGCATGCGCTCACATACACAGCACTGCAGCGCTGACCATTTATCATGCTGCAATGAGAGCAGTGTGTTCCCGACCGCTGCTCTCATTAGAGCTGCTGCCCGAGCGCCGCTGAACTCACACACCAAAGCAAACAAGACTTCCTTAGTCCTTTAAATTAAAAAGGGCCCTCTTTTCATGTCTTATTTATAATGGCCACATGCGTTAAAGTGTGTTAAAAGCCTGGCTGCAAACAACCAAATAACTTTTCTAAAAAAAAAGATCATTCTGTTATCGTTACGATGTTCCGAAAACTTTCTTCTGCTGTTGGACACAAATCGAGATATTCCGGGGAATCTTTCTGCAGCTCTTTCCATATAATGACCGGCGTTGTTACTTTTTGTTATTTTTTAAACTGTTTTTAAAATGACAGAATTCCATATTAAAACAACGTGGGAAAGATCACATACTAAGAAGTATGGTCCATTTAAACTCTTCACGAATCATATTTCATTTAAAACATGCTCACTCTTGTTTGTATGGCTAATAAAAATCAAAAATTTTAAATTTAAATTTAAAAAAAATTTATGAAAAAGTTGAGTAGTTTGCATGACTGGATGTGACTGTGGGTCGTTAAACATATCCATCTATGTGTCAAATATTAAATGTTTAGCTACTTATATTTTACCACGCATTTCACTGTAAAAACTAAAAGCGTCTTCGGTGGATAATAAGCCCCGCCTTCTTTGATCTGATTGGCCGTTATTTTGACATTGACGAGCGCTGTTAGACTGCTGAGCCGGACCGGCCTAAAACTTTAACCTTTTAAACTGTCATCCCAACGACCAACAGAGCGGTGCGTAATGGAGAGCAGCGTTAAGAAATATCAAATGTTGGGAAGGGGCGGACAATTTAGACATTTCCAATTAATCGGGAAAACTTGGTTACGGAACGTGGTTATGGCCCTGATATACCCTCACCTAAAGGATTGTTAGGAACAGCTGTTCAATTTCTCATTAATGCAATTATCTAATCAACCAATCACATGGCAGTTGCTTCGATGCATTTAGGGCTGTGGTCCTGGTCAATCTCCTGAACTCCAAACTGAATGTCAGAATGGGAAAGAAAGGTGATTTAAGCCATTTTGAGCGGGGCATGGTTGTTGGTGCCGGACGGGCCGGTCTGAGTATTTCACAATCTGCTCAGTTACTGGGATTTTCACGCACAACCATGTCTAGGGTTTACAAAGAATGGTGTGATGAGGGAAAAACATCCAGTATGCGGCAGTCCTGTGGGAGAAAATGCCTTGTTGATGCTGGAGGTCAGAGGAGAACGGACTGATTCAAGCTGATAGAAGAGCAACTTTGACTGAAATATCCACTCGTTACAACCAAAGCATTTGTGAAGCCACAACACGCACAACCTCGAGGCGGATGGGCGACAACAGCAGAAGACCCCACCGGGTACCACTCATCTCCACTACAAATAGGAAAAAGAGGCTACAATTTGCACGAGCTCCCCAAAATTGGACAGTTGAAGACTGGAAAAATGTCGTCTGGTCTGATGAGTCTCGATTTCTGTTGAGACATTCAGATGGTCGAGTCAGAATTTGGCGTAAACAGAATGAGAACATGGATACCACTGTGCAGGCTGGTGGTGGTGGTGTAATGGTGTGGGGGTGTTTTCTCGGCACACTTTAGGCCCCTTAGTGCCAATCGGGCATCGTTTAAATGCCACGGCCAACCTGAGCATTGTTTCTGACCATGTCCATCCCTTCATGACCACCATGTGCCCATCCTCTGATGGCTACTTCCAGCAGGATAATTCACCATGTCACAAAGCTCGAATCTCCACAGTCACCAGATCTCAACCCAATAGAGCATCTTTGGGATGTGGTGGAACGGGAGCTTCCTGGATGTGCATCCCACAATTCTCCATCCACTGCAAGATGCTCTCCTATCAATATGGGCCAACATTTCTAAAGAATGCCTTGTTGAATCAATGTCATGTAGAATTAAGGCAGTTCTGAAGGTGAAAGGGGTCAAACACAGTATTAGTGTGGTGCTCCTAATAATGCTTTAGGTGAGTGTACATGTTGTTATAAAATACTGAGAGCATTGGAACTATTTATTCTTTTCCATGATGTCATAATTTAGAATTCTGTCATTTATATCCTTTTTTTTTTTAGTCATTTTTACACATTTGTGGCATAACATCAATTCAAATTGCAAAGGAAAAATGTCCCCATTAGTATTATGATAAACGTACATGTTAACGTGAATATTATAAGTCATTTACTGACCTTGTCTGTGCAATATTCAGAATCTGAACTCCTGTCGTGACCATGCAAAGCCAGTAAACACTAACTTTTGAATAATATGCAAAAAGAACTTTTCACATCCAGAAGATTCCACCCGCAGGAATGACATTTAACCAGCAGTTCATCCACCTATAGCGCTTCCAGACAACTGTACAGCTCAAATAACAAACATGCTTTAAGGACCAAAATCACAGAAGAGCTCCCACATTTCTGCTCATTTTGTTTTGTTTTAGGTGAGAGAACTGTTTTGCTGTGTGAAACGACATTATGCCACGCACAATGTTGACAGAGTTGACACATTATTAAAATGCTCTCACTGCAGGTCCAATTAACATGACCTAAAATAATAAACACCTTTCTCAAAACATTCTCACTTCAATGTTTTCATAGCCATAACTGTAAATTACCTAAACTGAATTTTATATTTCTGTGAGAAGGTTTAGCACTTTCCAGACATAGAAATGTTCCATTACTTACTTCCTTATATTTTAATTAATTAATTTGCTTAAATAAATAAATAGCCATTTAAAATTGAAACACGTCACCCGACATATGGACCCAAAATAGTCCCTACTGAGTGGTGAGTTAATTTACGCCCAATTTTTTGCCATTTTTTGTATTGAATTTCTTTTTAAATTTGATTATATTTTTCTCAGTATATATATATATATATATACATTTACACTGACTAAAATCCCACAATTCATGGTCTTAACCTGAGTTCAGACACATTCCGAGTTTAGGTAAGAGGGTAACAAAAACCACAACACATACATCTCCACCTTATTTTTTTTTAACGCAGAAGTCAATTGTTTTGTACAGCTAAAAATAACTGGAAGTGGATGACGACAGAAGCCAGAAACATTCCATTTCCAAATGGCCACTCTTAAATTAACTCTTTCCCTACCAATGACAGAATGTTCCGTCATTTATGACACAACTCTTCTACGCCACTGACGGAATAAACAATCCATGCTAGGGGGCGCTATTACGCATCTTCTGAAGAGGACGGTAGGGGGCGCTGTTACGCATCTTCTGACGGGGATGTGGGGGCGCTATTACACATTTTCTAAAGGGGATGGTAGGGGCGCTATTACGCATCTGATGGGGATGCTAGAAGGGCACTATTACGCATCTTCTGAAAAAGGACAGAATTTCTGGATAAAAAAGAAAGTGAGGAAGCAGAAAAAAGAGATAGAAGCATTGCTTACGCATTTGTAACATCAAACTTTAAATAACATATGGATCAAAATTGCCTAAAAAAAGTTATCGAATGAAATGTCAAACAAATGAAGAGATGATGACTGTGAAACTGTGGGGGTGTTGATGGAATCGATCCACACAGTCTGTGTTGTGACCATTGTTCTGAATCCGATCTGGTCGAAGTCTTTGACAAAAATGCAATTTTCTCAGCTGTTTGTTCAACATTTTGATTTGATTTGATTTGATTTGATTTGATTTGATTTGATTTGATAAAATAAAATAAAATAAAATAAAATAATAAAATAAAATTAAATTAAAATTAAAATTAAATAAAATAAAATAAAATAAAATAAAATAAATAAAATAAAATAAAATAAAATAAAATAAAATAAAATAAAATAAAATAAAATAAAATAAAATAATAAAATAAAATAAAATAAAATAAAATAAATAAAATAAAATAAAATAATAAAATACAAAAAAATTAAATAAAATAAAAAGTTAAATAATAATAATAAAAAAAATAAATAAAATTAAATTAAATTAAATTAAATTAAATTAAATAGGCCCATTTTGAAAATTTTGTGAAAATAATCAAAAATACTGGAACTGACTGACAAGTTCTTTTTAAATGCTGGCAGGAAAAGAATAAAAAAATAAGGTGGGTAACATATGTAAAATAAAACTGCTCATACAGTTTCCAACTTGACCTCCAGATATTTTCTGAAGGTTAAGCACATCCTTCCTCAGATCACTTGTTGAAAGGAAAAACAGACCCTTCTCTGTCCTCTCTTCTGGTGTGCTGCTTAGAAAGTCCTAGTATAATCCCTCAGGCTAAAGCTCTGGTACATTGTAAACTGATACAGTTTAGTCCTGGCATATTTCTGCTGCGAAGGCGAGTCAGGCAGATTGTGAGAGATGTGATGTGAATACACAAAACGGCACTTGGCAGCGGCCGACAGGAATTACAGGTGTGTGTTATAGGCCTGGTAATTACTCTTAGCACAGGGACTGTCTCTGCTAATGTCTTCTGATTCCTCTGGAAATGTGAGGGTAAACATGAGGCGGCTAATGAGGCCTTCCTCAGATTAGATCCTAACACAGGATGAAGAATCGGGATCATTTTAGCCACAGAACCTCGGGTTAGTCTCAAATCTAACCTTTAGGATGAAAGCTTGACAGATTATTTTCATTAGCACGCAGTCAGGACAAGCTTCCTGTGAAATCGACAGAAGCATTAGGCAAACGCTGTTTTGACTATATTAACTGTTGCTGAGTAAAACGCTTGATGAAGGAGCATGTTGGGAAACGCCACACTAGCAACATTTTTCAGTGCACCGATAAAATATAAAGCGTCTCAGTGGGCGTTTTTAAACTCATTTCGGAGCCTCGGTTATTGCGGATGTTATCATGTGTTTGAAAGATGCAGAACACAGAAGCTTGTCTGATTGCTGTTTACCCAGCGCACTCATCCTTTACACTCCAACATACATTATACAACACGCATTTGATCAGTAAGCAAGCTAACACGTGTGATGCGATGACTGGAATGTCACGAATGAAGGGCAAAAGGGCAGATGAGTCAACGTTGACTGAATATAATCAGAATCTATCCATTGATTTTGCCTTTAATTCTCATGCACACCTGACACACACGAGGTCAACAACTCCTATAATGCTTGTGGACTTTACACACATACACATATCAGTTGCACTGGTCAGCAAATAAATAAATAGAAAAGTGTGCATTTCTTGTTTAAAAAAGCAGCTGGGATAATATGATGTAAATTCAGTAGCTTTAACTATTTCAACGTGTCTATTTACACTAAGTGTAAATAGCCTGACTTGTTGACAAAGACTATTTACACTACAAACGGAATGGTGTTTATTTTAAATAAAAAAGGAAGAAAATATATGAACAATAAAGTGCCCAACATTTATTTAACTCTCAACATCCTGTACTATTTCAGAAGACACATAATAGCGCCCCCTACAATATAACAGCGAAAACATGGATTTCCGGAAAATTCCATCAATGGCGGGGAAACGGTTAATTGCGCATTCTAAAAAAAAAAAAAAAAAAAAAAAAAAATTGGATTAAAAACAACTCATGTTGGATTGAAAATGGACAAAACTATTGTTTAAAAATGACTGTATTGTTGCTTAAAATGAACCTAAAATATGTTGGAAATCAAATCAAAATAATAATTAAACAATAAGCATTTATTAAATTGCTTATTAATAAATATTCACTTTTTGATTATTATTGTTGCCTCTAGTAATTATGTGTCTGATTTGAATTTTATAAAATATATAGTCATTTTTAAACAATAATTGAGTTAAATAAAACTACCCAGCAGGTTGGGCAAACATTTAACCCAATCCCTAGGTTTGTCCATTTTCAACCCAACTTGGACTGCTTTTAACCCAGCATTTTTTTTTTTAGTGTAAATACAGTATTTATAGTGTAGGGTTAGTAGGCGTACAGCGAGGGCTTTACTGTCACAATAAGGCAGCATGCATTTACTAATTTTAATAAATATAACCGTTTACACTCAGTATGTTGTTATTATTGCATACTGTTTTATATTACAACACACTGAGGTGCAAATAGCATCAGTCACTCAGTATAAATAGCATCTAACAACTATTTACACTTAGTACAAAGAAAATACTGCAATATTCTAACTATATATAATAGTTTTCACAAAACCTTGGTTATCCTTGGATACTATTGTGAAGAATTGACATAAGGCAGATAAATTTACAGTAATATAACAGATACTTTAGTTTAGTTGGTGCTTTGGAAGTCAGTTTTTGAAACAGTCTCTTCTGCTTACATAAAGACTGCATTTGTTTGATCCAAAATACAGTAAAAATTGTGAAATATTATTTTAATTCAAATTTACTTTTTTTTTATATGTGAATATATAGTAAAATATAATTTATATCCAGTGATCAAAGCTGAATTTTCAGCATCATTACACCAGTGTCACATGATCCTTCAGAAATCATTCTGATATGCTTTTTTTTTTTTTTTTTCAGGAACAACACTTATATGAAATAGAAAATTTTTGTAGCATTATTTATACGTCTTTAATGTCACTTTTAAATAATTTCATGAATCCTTGTTGTTGTTGTTATTTTTTTAATGACTGACCCCAAACTTTTGAATTATAAATGACCAGATTTGGGTAGTAACGAAATACAAGTAACTTAGTAACTTATTTCATGACAGTTACATTTTAAATGGGTGGTGATCAGATTACAGTTCCATCTGAAAAGTGTTTTAGATTACCAAAGTGATTACTTTGAGTTTTAATGTCATTTAAACAGCGATTGGTGATTCTCTGACTCTGACCGTCTGAAAAAGACGAGTTCAGTTTCATTAATATTTTAATACTTTTAAGAGGATCATAAAAATGTCGTTATTTTTATTTAGTTCTGTCCTGAACGAGACAAAATGACTGAATTTATAAAAAAATTTGCCCAACCGTCAACGTAACTGTCCTGTCATGACCTGATGATCCACGACTGTTTTCATGTTTTGTGAGTCATTTTATAATTCACTCGTCACTGTGACTTTTTCTCACAATTTGTTTTTTTCCCCTCAGAATTGCGAGATTTAAACTCACAATTGCAAGTTATAAAGTGAACTTGCAATACTGAGTTTTTTCTTGCAATTGTGAATTTAGTATGAGTTTATATCTCGTAATTCTGACTTTTCTCAATATTGTGAGTTTATATCTCGTAATTCTGACTTTTCTCAATATTGTGAGTTTATATCTCATAATTCTGACTTTATAACTCGCAGTTGCAACTTTATATCACACAAATCTGAGGGAAAAAGTCAGAATTGTGAGATAAAAACACTTTTTTGTGTTTGTTCCACACTTATTAGTATTCCAAAGTATTCTAAAGTATTTAGATGAAGTTACTAAACAAAATACGTTACAAATGACTTTTTAAAGCATGCATTTTGTAATCCGTAGTGAAATACATTTTAAAAGTAACCCACCCAGCCCAGTAAATGACATAATGTGAAAAACCACGGTGCCGGACAGGAATGATTTCTCCAGATTATTCTGCATAGACATGAGAATATGATAGACACCACCCTTCACTGTCACAGTGACATGATCAAATCATGCAAAACTAAATAAATACATCCACAAAATCACACATAACAGACGCCTATGCCCTCCATAAATCAGTAAAATGACTAGATCTGAGATGTTCATCACAGATCAAGTCTAAAGAGCTTTGCTCCATTCGGTCCAGAGGCGTTTCACACAAATCTCCTCAAGAGTGACTTCTCATCATTTGTTAGGCACACATCTCCTCTTTATTGTTGACATCAATTTTAGCGCAGTGATGTACGATACGCTTCACGCGCCACATAAAAGTGCAAAAAACAATATTCTTCCGGGCCATCAACACTTTGATCCGTTACGCAACGAGTCTTTTCAGAACAGGCGAGTTTGGGATGAATATAAATTTTAGGTGCGCAGCAGATGACGCATTACACATTGGCTGTTTCCATCACTCTCGTGCATGTGAGATTAATACGGGCGGCAGTCCAAGCTTCAAAATTATCCTTGCGTTTCCAGCAAGATCCCTGTGAGTTTACAGATGTCCGAAAGGAACCGACTCAGCGATCAAGTGTCATTTTGATTACATTTAATCACTGTTATCGTCCTCTCAGCTGCAGCGCACTGACGGTCTGGAAGTGTGAAGCATCACAAGTAAATAAAGAGAAACGCCTGTCTGTCTGCTGGTGCGTGAGAGAGACGGATTCATCCCCGCTGAGTCAGCTGTGGAGGCCGTAAGCCGCTCCGCAGACAGATGAATGACAATCACAAATTAAAGGCAAACACCAGATAAAATAAATCAGAGCGCCGCGTCTCCAGATGTGCCGCAGAACCCCTGCCGCGGTCAGCGTGTTCCGCCAGACCCGCGGCTCGTTAGAGACATTCATCGCTTTCATTTAGATGCGTCGTAAAAACAACAAGTCGCACGAATAAAAGACAGCGAGGAAGAAGCGTGGGGAATTCGGTTCCTGAATTAGAATTGCAGTCAGTTCAATTTAAGGAAGTCAAATTGAATTGGATTAAAAAGAACTCAGGTAGCTGCTGCACATACTCGTATATTGCCATAAAACCAATATTAGATGACTTCAATATTCAGCGTTGAGTATTATAGAAATATGTCTCTATAAACCAAAGTACCATTTTTATCTAAGATTCCAGCATGCACAAAAAAATAGATCTAAAACTGTTACGGGTGCGTGTCCGGGAAGAAGCGCACGACGTTTAATAAAGTACCAGGAGAATAACGGATAATATCCACAACACCATCGATCTCTCAACAACGCAGACTGAACGGAAACTGAGGGTTTAAAAACAAAGGAGCAGGGGAGCAAATAAGACTAATTAACGACACATCTCAGACGCGAATGAACTAATAATGAACTCAAATCAATAACCGTAGAAACTTAGGAGTGGACGGAAAATCTGAACACCTGGAAAATGAAAACAAAAGTCCAAAACAGAGACATGTGACAGAAACAAGATATAAAGTATTTACTTGCGCTCTAAAATTGGGAAGTAAGACTTTTATGCATACATTATTATTATTAATATTATTTTAAGAATAAATCTCGCTAAACTTTTTTTAATATTATTATTTATTTGCAGGTGGATTAGGGTAAAAACAATATTAAATCTATGTTCTGTCAAAGATGTATTCTATTCTTAAAGATATATTTTATTCTATAAATTCTATGAATGGTCAAATCCAGTAGATTTGTCTTGTTTTAAGGATTTGTATAATATTTTACTGGAAAACAAGACAAAATTTGATAACAATTAAAAAATATTTGTGTTGTTTTTTCTTTTGCTTTTCAGTATACAGAAATGTACATTTTATTTATATGTATATTAATGTATGTTTCATATATTAGGGCTGTTGATTTAACACATTAATTACAATAATGTATATTTGATGCTTTACACAATAATGACTTTAATGCTTTTTTTGGAAGTAATTCCGCAGCCAATTTTGCTGTGCCATTAATTTGCGATTATTAGATTAATTAATCACCACGACATGTAATTAGTTAGATTAAAAATTGCAATCACTTGACAGCCTTAATAGATAGATAGATAAACAGTTGTTCAATTCCAATTTCGCGCCAATTCTCAAAAACCCCGTCAAACCTGCTCCATTTCTCACCGCTGCGGTGTAATTAACAGCTGTTTTGTCCACTGATCAATAAAAGCTGTTCATTAAAAGTCCCTTTGCTGTCTCAAGATCCCTGGCAAATTTCAATGCTCTGAAAAGGTGCCCGCAAGAATTAACACTGCCTGAAATCCAATTCACAGACACAACTGGGCAAGACAAACCGGCTTGGGAAATACTCCACAGCAACAGTGTTTTCCAGCACTCATAAACAAGTGCAGAGTAATCATGAAGACTAACTTACTTTCACCTTGAGGTTTTCCCAAATCGGTTTTCTCCAAACCCTGGTAAATAATAAGACGGATTCAATGGGAAATACGTCCGGAAATCATGCATTTTACTATGCGCTAAAAAATGCATGGGAAAGCGTACAGTTTTGAGTATGTAAAACAGTACGCCAGCACTGCCACATCATAAAACTGTATCTAAGCAGCTCCTTTAATTTGATATAGCAGGAAAACAACACACACTACCCCTCTTCTGTAACGCAAAGCATTGTAGGTAATTGCTCAAAGTGACCCAAACAGCTTGCATGGATTTATACCTCAAAAATCTACTAGTCCAGGCACCTTCAACACACTCAGATTTGGGACAGACTAATCCTAATCTCACATACTGTAAGAACAGATAACCGAGTCATGTGGGTAATGCCAACTGGGATTCAGTCAAAATGTTCCTCTGAATCCTCCAAAAGCAAACTATAAGAGGTTTTGCAGAGAGTAGTAATAGGAATTCGGTTATAGCCACCAGGGCTAAAAGTTCCCCAAGGGCCATTTTCATGGTTGCATTCGACCTCTGAAGTGACGTATGATGGCTGACGGCGTGGCATTCGACACCGTCAATAACTCAGTAGCAGTGCCTGGTCCCATCCGTCGCTGTTTTCCATGCTTGTGGAGTTAGTTTGTAGAGTAAGTATGTAAACCGTGTGTTTAAACATGGCGAGCGTCACGTGTTTCATATGGCATGTGTTCGGCCGATCGACGTACACTTATGTCACTGGTAGTTCCTTTTGTGCTGGTTGGACCCAACTCTGAAGAGCTAATGAAGTCCATCCAAACGGTGTTCCTATAGCTCAAATTATTCCCAAAAAGCGTATTTCTGCCAAAGTTATAGAAACCACGACAATGTTCCGCTGGATTAACCACAGTTTACTGAGGTAAAAAATATAGTAGAATAGTTCAAGTGTCTAAAACTGACTAGTTGTGCTTATTTTTAACGAATATTTGTCACTGCTTACGACATGAGATTAGTATGGAAGCTTGTTTCCTCCACTAAAATAAAAAAGGTAATTGTGACTTTTTATCTCACAATTCTGACTTCTTTACCCAGAACTGCATAACATACTATAATATCCAAATTGCGAGTTAGTGGGAATTGTGATATAAAGTACCGATTGCGAGTTATAAAGTCAGAATTGCAAGTTATAAATCCGCAGTTACGAGTTATAAAGTCGCAATTGCGAGTTATAACGTCAGAATTGTGAGTTTACAACTCCTAATTGCAACTTTATATCACACAATTCAGACATTATAACCAGTTCTGACTTTATAACTTGCAATTCTGACATTATATCATGCAATTCTGACTTTATAACTCATAATTCTGACTTTATAACTCGTAATTGCGACTTTATAATTTGCAATTCTGACTTTATAACTCATAATTCCGACTTTATAACTTGCAATTCTGACTTTATAACTCGTAATTGCGACTTTATAATTTGCAATTCTGACTTTATAACTCGTAATTGCGACTTTATAATTTGCAATTCTGACTTTATAACTCGTAATTCCGACTTTATAATTTGCAATTCTGACTTTATAACTCGTAATTGCGACTTTATAATTTGCAATTCTGACTTTATAACTCGTAATTCCGACTTTATAACTTGCAATTCTGACTTTATATCTCACAATTCTGACTTTATAACTCGTAATTGTGACTTTATAATTTGCAATTCTGACTTTATTTCACGCAATTCTGACTTTATAACTCGTAATTGCGACTTTATAATTTGCAATTCTGACTTTATAACTCGTAATTGCGACTTTATAATTTGCAATTCTGACTTTATAACTCGTAATTGTGACTTTATATTACAACATGAACTCACAATGAACAGCATTAACAAGGTTTAACATACTGTTTCACATTTTTCGATAAATACTGTAAAATGTTTTGCTTATTGTTAGTTGATGTTAGTTAATGCATTAATCAATGTTAACTAATAGGACCTCATGCTTTATTGCAAAGCGCTACCAGAAATCAAGAAAGAAAGAATAAAAAGGGGTGGCATTCCAAAACCTTTTATTAATAGCATTTCAATACAGCATCAATTCTATAAATAAATAAATTGCCTAAATGATTGGATGAATAAAAGACCTCGATTATGCCACACACACTGAAAGTTGCTTTCCGGACTATAAATGCATTCACACGATCCGTATGGACTGATGAACATTGTCCAATGACGTACTGTGCAAAGTATTTGTTTGTAAAAAGTGGATGTGAAACATTATATGCTCCAAGAGGAAAATGCAATATATAAACACTGCAACAATACCGCAATCACTCTCAGAGCGCCTGAGAGTCACACTCGTGCTGATGTCCTCGAGTTAGAGGGCGTGCAAAACAAAGTATTCAGGGAGGAAAAAAGAGAGACACGGCTTCCACTGCGCACTGCAACTGACATCAAGGCGATCTATAGAACTTCTCACCTTGCGGTGTCTTTTTACTAAGACAGAAGTCTCAATGCAGTTACAAAGACAAAACACACTCCCACTCCGGCACATTCACAAACAGCAGCTCAATCCGCTGCCCCCTTTATGAATCTGCCAGTGTGAAAAGTATTGTAATCTAATTCTATTGTATTTACTCACCCTCAGGCTTTTCTGTGCAGAATCTTCACGCGGCTCTTTTCCATGCAATGATGGTTTACGGTCAATCTTGAAAAAGAAAAGAAAAACAGAAGTAAAAAAAAAATATATGTATAAAGTGGTTCATCTGTATATGACTTGCGCTTATATTTAAAAGTCTTCTAAAGATGATAGTATACTTAAAAATAGCACATGATTAAAACAGATTACTTAAATTTTTTGTGGAGGTTGAAAAATGTGGCTTCATTTACATACTTTAAAGACTCCCTGTGGTAAAAAAAAAAGTTTTGAATGTTGTTAATGTCGATTTGGTGTTTTTAATGCACCATGTGCAAATTCATCAGGCTGCATCAGTGTAACATTACAAGTAGAGCGAGTCACGTAATCAGACTAATTTTTTCTAGTTACTAGTAAAGTAGAACATTACTATGGAAGCTTGTTTCTGCCACTAAATCGCAATTCTGACTTTATAACTTATAATTCTGACTTTATATCTCGCAATTCTGACTTTATAACTCAAAATTCTGAATTTTTATCTCACAATTCTGACTTTATATCTCACAATTCTGACTTTATATCACACAATTCTGACTTTATAACTCACAATTCTGACTTTATATCTCAATTCTGACTTTATATCTCAATTCTGACTTTATATCTCACAATTCTGACTTTATATCTCGAAATTCTGACTTTATATCTCACAATTCTGACTTTATATCTCACAATTCTGACTTTATATCTCACAATTCTGACTTTATATCTCGAAATTCTGACTTTATATCTCGAAATTCTGACTTTATATCACAATTCTGACTTTATATCTCGCAATTCGGACTTTATATCTCACAATTCTGACTTTATATCTCAATTCTGACTTTATATCTCGCAATTCTGACTTTATATCACACAATTCTGACTTTATATCTCAATTCTGACTTTATATCTCACAATTCTGACTTTATATCTCAACTCTGACTTTATATCTCAATTCTGACTTTATATCTCGCAATTCTGACTTTATATCACACAATTCTGACTTTATATCTCAATTCTGACTTTATATCTCGCAATTCTGACTTTATATCTCACAATTCTGACTTTATATCTCACAATTCTGACTTTATATCTCACAATTCTGACTTTATATCTCACAATTCTGACTTTATAACTCAAAATTCGGAATTTATATCTCACAATTCTGACTTTATATCTCACAATTCTGACTTTATATCTCACAATTCTGACTTTATATCTCGAAATTCTGACTTTATATCTCGAAATTCTGACTTTATATCTCAATTCTGACTTTATATCTCACAATTCTGACTTTATATCTCGAAATTCTGACTTTATATCTCACAATTCTGACTTTATATCTCACAATTCTGACTTTATATCTCGAAATTCTGACTTTATATCTCGAAATTCTGACTTTATATCTCAATTCTGACTTTATATCTCACAATTCTGACTTTATATCTCACAATTCTGACTTTATATCTCGAAATTCTGACTTTATATCTCAACTCTGACTTTATATCTCACAATTCTGACTTTATATCTCACAATTCTGACTTTATAACTCAAAATTCGGAATTTATATCTCACAATTCTGACTTTATATCTCACAATTCTGACTTTATATCTCACAATTCTGACTTTATATCTCGAAATTCTGACTTTAAATCTCGAAATTCTGACTTTATATCTCACAATTCTGACTTTATATCTCAATTCTGACTTTATATCTCACAATTCTGACTTTATAACTCAAAATTCGGAAGTTATATCTCACAATTCTGACTTTATATCACACAATTCTGACTTTATATCACACAATTCTGACTTTATATCACACAATTCTGACTTTATATCACACAATTCTGACTTTATATCTCACAATTCTGACTTTATATCACATAATTCTGACTTTATATCTCGAAATTCTGACTTTATATCTCGAAATTCTGACTTTATATCTCGAAATTCTGACTTTATATCACAAAATTCTGACTATATATCACATAATTCTGACTTTATATCTCACAATTCTGACTTCACATCACACAATTCTGACTTTATAACTCAAAATTCGGAATTTATATCTCACAATTCTGACTTTATATCTCACAATTCTGACTTTATATCTCACAATTCTGACTTTATATCTCGAAATTCTGACTTTATATCTCGAAATTCTGACTTTATATCTCACAATTCTGACTTTATATCTCAATTCTGACTTTATATCTCACAATTCTGACTTTATAACTCAAAATTCGGAAGTTATATCTCACAATTCTGACTTTATATCACACAATTCTGACTTTATATCACACAATTCTGACTTTATATCACACAATTCTGACTTTATATCTCACAATTCTGACTTTATATCACATAATTCTGACTTTATATCTTGAAATTCTGACTTTATATCTCACAATTCTGACTTTATATCTCACAATTCTGACTTTATAACTCAAAATTCGGAATTTATATCTCACAATTCTGACTTTATATCTCACAATTCTGACTTTATATCTCACAATTCTGACTTTATATCTCGAAATTCTGACTTTAAATCTCGAAATTCTGACCTTATATCTCAATTCTGACTTTATATCTCACAATTCTGACTTTATAACTCAAAATTCGGAAGTTATATCTCACAATTCTGACTTTATATCACACAATTCTGACTTTATATCACACAATTCTGACTTTATATCACACAATTCTGACTTTATAACTCAAAATTCGGAATTTATATCTCACAATTCTGACTTTACATCTCACAATTCTGACTTTATATCTCACAATTCTGACTTTATATCACACAATTCTGACTTTATATCACACAATTCTGACTTTATAACTCACAATTCTGACTTTATATCTCACAATTCTGACTTTATATCTCACAATTCTGACTTTATATCACATAATTCTGACTTTATATCTTGAAATTCTGACTTTATATCTCACAATTCTGACTTTATATCTCGAAATTCTGACTTTATATCTCGAAATTCTGACTTTATATCTCGAAATTCTGACTTTATATCACAAAATTCTGACTATATGTCACATAATTCTGACTTTATATCTCACAATTCTGACTTCACAACACACAATTCTGACTTTATAACTCAAAATTCGGAATTTATATCTCACAATTCTGACTTTATATCTCGAAATTCTGACTTTATATCTCGAAATTCTGACTTTATATCACAAAATTCTGACTTTATATCACAAAATTCTGACTATATATCACATAATTCTGACTTTATATCTCACAATTCTGACTTCACAACACACAATTCTGACTTTATAACTCAAAATTCTGACTTTATATCTCACAATTCTGACTTTATATCTCACAATTCTGACTTTATATCTCGAAATTCTGACTTTATATCTCGAAATTCTGACTTTATATCTCACAATTCTGACTTTATATCTCAATTCTGACTTTATATCTCACAATTCTGACTTTATATCTCACAATTCTGACTTTATATCTCACAATTCTGACTTTATATCACATAATTCTGACTTTATATCTCACAATTCTGACTTTATATCTCACAATTCTGACTTTATATCTCACAATTCTGACTTTATATCTCACAATTCTGACTTTATATCTCGAAATTCTGACTTTATATATCACAAAATTCTGACTATATATCACATAATTCTGACTTTATATCTCACAATTCTGACTTTACATCACAAAATTCTGACTTTTAAGAATTTCCTTTCATATGTTTAATTTCATGGCGGAAACAAGTTTCCATACATTGCTTTTAGATTTACAGCAAAATATCAGTTACTTTTTCAAAAAAAGAGAGACTTTTAAACACTGACACCTCTCCTGTCCACATGTTGAGAGAAACTGGGAGTAAGGTTGTCTGAGGCTTAATCATTCCACTTTTGGTGTAGAAGGGTCTTTACATTTACCAAAAATACAACTTTTTCTTAACAAGAAAGGAAAAGGAAGCAGGTGAGGAAAAGTAAAGCAAAGTAACGCAATGCATTACCTTCCACAAAAAGTAACGCAATTAGTTACTTTTCCAGAGAGTAACGCAATTTTGTAACATGGTTTGAAACAGCCCCTAGCATCACAAACATGTGACCATTCGGTTCAATGAGAGGGCAGGGCTTTTCTTATCATTATCAATTATCATATCAATTACCACTATCTGTCTGACATCGTAGAGAGCGATGCATAAAGATTGTAGATTTGTAGACGAGCTGCTGTGACTGAGTGGAGGCGGAGGCTAATTAGCATATTCATGAATCCACATATACTAAATGAGGATGTGTCATTTTGATGATCAAAGATGAGTTTTAAGGGCTAAAATTATTGAATGCAGGGGAAACTTTAAATTCAACGTCACACCTACTCCTTAATAAGGAAAAACAATAATGCATCTTTTCAATATGCACAGAATCTGATATGTAATCAAACGTATTGGATACAGAATCTGCGCCTTTCATATTACAAAGCTCAATGTTATATAACGAATATTGAATCCAGAAGCTCTGCGTTGTTTTTCTTTGTGTGACAGGCACTGAGCGGCGGTTTTTCAAAACCATTTTACAAGCATTCTGCCCCAGTTAGCCCTGTGATTGGATTCCCGAGTGGACTGTATAGGGGTCCTTCAGTTGTCAGGACTCCTCCTTAGAAATCATGCTTGAACGGGAAACTACCACACACTTCTTGTTTTATTGCACTGTGCAGATTTTTATTTCTGGGCATCTTGTCAAAAAGCTTTAGATGGTGCAATTATAGTGCTAAATTCCATTGCTGATGTGAAAAGATCTAAATCAGCAACCACAACACGTAAGACACTAAAGACTCTCTATAAGTATCAAACTAAAAGCCACTTAGCTTCTAAGCTGAACTTGAGTTTACCAAACAGACTTCCTGCTTACAAATGTCCATCATATGAGGTACAGCTGCCCCAAATGCACTTGGACACTTAAGACATACTTAAAAATGTCTGAGTGTCATTGCATTTCATAACAAAATCTAGTACTGTAATGAAGGGCGAGTCAACGGGATGGGATCCAAATGCAGCTTTATTGGAAAACAGAAAGGTCGTAACAGGCAGGGTCAAACAGTGGCAAACATGAATATCGGAGGTAAGCAGCTTCGTAGTCAGAAAACAGGCGAGGGCTCGGTATAGGCGGCAGGGAAACAAAATAGTCCGGTAATCCAAAGCAGTGAGTCAAACAGGTAGGCAGCAAACAATCAAAAACCGGGACAGACGGGCAGGAAAACAAGACACGGGAAATAACGCTCAGAACTGACAGGGAACCTAATCAAGACTTCGCAGTTTGTGTAATGTGAGAACGGTGCTTATATGTGGTGTGGGTGATGAGGTGCAGCTGGTGCGGTAATCAGTGACTTATGGGAAATGTAGTTCATGTGAAAATGTGAGTGAGGGTGGGAGTGGGTGAAAGTCCAGGATGAAGTGCCCTCCTGTGGTGGTCATGGGCACTTCAGCTGATGATCATGACACACACAAGTGTTGTAGGATCTTTTATCTTCGCGAGCTTTGCTTTTCTTTAACGTTTTTGCTCAAAGTCATCATTCAACTGGTGATTTTTAGTGAATCTTTACCAGAAATAACACATTTTATCATCTGACGCATTGACATTCCATTCATTTTTAAGTATGATTTAAGTTACTTTTGGCAGCGCTGATGCGTTTTTGCGGATTCTTTCTGACGCTGTCAAATCTCACATCCTTTAATTCCATCTCATGCTGCTTTTGAATAGCTACATTTTTAATAAGTCAATAACTGAGGGAATCCTTACATAATTAAACTTACACAAACAATAACACACACCACTGAAACCGTGGTAAAAATAGTGATGCTGTTGAAGCCCGTGGGCTCCACAGTACAAGAAAGAGATTGCTGTGTGGACGAAACCATCCATTAATGGAAAAGGTATTTTTGTGAGGCCTAAAGGTACAATTACATTTGAGTTAATAGACTTTGACAGCATTCTGATTCTATAGAGCATAGACGTACATGTGTGGAATACAGCAGCAGGGAAGGAACAGAGTGCTGCACTGTTTTTCAAGTCCACTGCATAATGATTATAACAAAAAAAATTCAAATGCAATATCTACCCAATATTTCCAAATCAAGCCGTTTCCTATCTTACAGTATGTTCACCGTAATCCCATGCAGGAAAGGAAGTGTATTAGAACCCTGAGACAAACTAAAAACAGAATGTACATTATGAGTTTGTGTGATTAGATGTGCATTTAATTAAAAGGTTAGTTCACCCAAAAATAACAATTCTGACATTAATTACTCTGCCTCCTGTCGTTCTACACCTTTGATCGTCTTCAGAACACGAATGAAGATATTTTTGATGAAATCCGAGGGTTCAGTGAGTCCTCTAGCAGGATAATGAACGCTTTCAATGTCCAGAAAGATACTAAAACACATTTAAAACAGGTCATGTGACTACAGTGGTTCAACCTTAATATTAGAAAGCGACGAGAATACTTTGTGTGCGCCAAAATAACGACTTTTCAACAACATCTATTTCATTTGATTCAAATCAGTGGCTGAGATCACCAATTTCAGTAAGCGAGGCTTCGTTACCTCTTAAGCGATTCGAAATTTCAATAGTTCACGTGACTTTGCGAACCGAGCCACTGATTCGAAACAAAAGATTCATAAAGCTTCATGAAGCAGTGATTTAAATATGTTTTAGCATCTTTGAGCATTGAAAATGTTAATTATCTATCTGTCTCACTGAACCATCGGATTTCATCAAAAATATCTTCATTTGTGTTCTGAAGATGAAGGGAGAGGAATAAATGACACGATTTTCATTTTCGGGTGAACAAACCCTTTAATAGTGAGACGTAATTTTGACTGCATTCAGACATTCTCAACTGTGTTTAAAGTGCTATTTACTATGCTTCAAAACTGTCTTTGCAGAATGCATTTTATTTTCTAATTCAATTAATCGATTAAAGATTACTTTTGCAAGTAAATCACACGTTTTGCATATATTGCATTAAAGCACATGCATCTCTAACCTGTATGTTTGTGCAGATCCAGCTCTTCGCATGCATGGATTTCCATCGGTCCAGATTAAATTCATTCCGATTGCAGAATCCAAATGCACTGTCTATTCAATAACTAGTTAACTATAAATGAAAGTATGATGCAAAGACTGTTGGGAGAGAGTTTGAACCTGCATAGTGCATGAATGGAAAGTTTGATCTGTCTGTGAAAAGCGTCAAAGTATAATCAGACGATCGAATACCTGCGTATATCTTAAATGCACCTTTGTTTGACAACATTTGCTGTCAAAACACATTGCAATCGATTCCTAACCATTTACAACTCTTAAAATCAAAGGTTAATGTCAATAACGTTGTTTAAGCCCCCAACCCCAGCCAGAAGCTTAACCCTAATATCTGATAAGAATGTTTGATGCATTATAACACCAACATTAACATGCTGTCCTCGTCATGTACGTGCCGTCCTACACCACCTGATTAGGTTACATTAGCTGAGCACAAATTAATAAACGTTAGATAAATACCTTCCGTGCATCAGATTATGATGCGCCATCAATTACAACAAGCTGACAGATGGCGGAAGTAAATGAACACACGCGTCGCCTGCGAGCGCTGGGTGGGCCGCGTCTCACCAGCAGACGCATTAGGACCCGCTAAAGTCGGTAATCCCTAAGAGTCAGCAAAATTTGCTGTGTGGCAAACCCTTGACTTCATTTGGCACCGACGACGGGATTTCAGAGCGGTAATCTTCCTCTTCCCCCACGATCCACCTCTGAATAGCAGCTGCCCACTTGAGGGGAATTCAGCACGTCGATAGAGCGCTTTATTTGCACTCGCAGTGTGTTGTTTTACCGCCACAATCACTAAAGGAATTATGGAAATAAAACGATGGCACAAATTCACTCGCAAAATCTGTCCTACTTGTAAATCGCACAGTGCAATTCCCCATCCAAATCCCTGCAGGTCGCTTATGAACTACGATCTGAAGACTTTCACTGCAACACCTGAACACAGCACACATCTGGATAGACGCCACTTTTCCACATTATTTGATCATCGTTGTTTATTTATACAAGCAATTGGGGAGTATCTAATCCCAACTTTGCTACCTGTGAGAAAAGCACAGCTATTTGTAAACCAGCTAAACTGCTGTGTGTGTGTGTGTGTGTGTGTGTGTGTGTGTGTGTGTGGGTATTCCCTACATTATGGGGACCAAATGTCTTGTGGGGACATTTTGTTGGTCCCCATGAGGAAACAAGCTTATAAATCATACAGAATGATCTTTTTTGAAAATCTAAAATAGCAGAACATTTTGTGTGATGGGTAGGTTTAGGGGTGGGGGTAGTGTAGGGGGGCAGAATGTACAGTTTGTACAGTATAAAAACCATTACGCCTATGGAATGTCCCCATAAACCATGAAAACACAACATGTGTGTGTGTGTTATAAATGCATTTACACCAAAACAAACTCATGTTGTGCCAATTTTATTTAGTATCGTTGAGATACTTGTATGCCTTATATATATATATATATATATATATTGTTATGGAATTGGTTGATTAAAGATCACCGAAGGAGATCCTTAGGAAGACTTTTAATTTATATGAAAATACAAAACCAAAACACCATCAACAACATCAGAACGAATTTGAATTCAATCAAACATTTTGATTCAATATGATTCACTGATCCACATCATTTGATTCACAGATTCAATCATCTGATTCACTAATTCAATCACATGATCATACAATAGCGAGAAATTCTTAAAGTAGCTCAAAGTAACCCAGTAACGCAGTTTAAAACGGCTTCAATCTGATTTTAGAGCCTGAATCAAAATCCAGGTATCCGTTCAATTAGCGTGATGCACGATAAGCATTAACAAAACACGCAGAATAATGCATCTACACTTTCATACATATGTATCAAAATGGGCCTAATTAGCTGTGAAATGAGTGTCGTTCTCGCGACTCTATCGAATGAGATCATTCGCATGCACTACATGCGTTCTCCGTGCGAACGGCCATTCTTCTTGCTTCCTTCACAAGCGAACACATCCTACATTCATCAGACTCTAGAGTGACTCACTCCTATTTCTCATCCTCTAAGGCCCTGGAAAACTCACACACACACACACACACACACACACTTTCATGGTCTCACAATAGAGTCTACTTAATTGTTTTCTTACTAAGAGGCAAATTAATTTTCGGGATGTACATCTAATCGCAGCGTGGGGAGGGGAGGTAATTTGTTAATGGAAGGGAGAGAAAATGGCAGGCTGGCCTCTCTCGCTCACTCGCTCACGCTGATAAATGACAGAAATCTCCTCGCACACCCATGTCAGTCTTTTGAAGAGAATCGGGGGAACTAAAGTGGGTTAAAAAAACACAGTCATTACATATATTTTGCTGTCAGAGCGAGAGAGAGAGAGAGAGAGACACAGACTATAAGAGAAGCTGTATCGCTTTGTTCACCCCAGCGGATTCGATAACCCACAGACTTCATTTAATCACTATCTCGCTGTTCCCCCTGAGGTCCTCTCCGCCTCCTGTGGGACCGTTCTGCCTCTGTTTAAGCGCTTTTAATTATGTTTTAACTACAGCCTAATCACGCTAACTTTGTCCCGACGAAGCACTTACAAAAATATCCCCCGCCCCACCTCTGAATATATAAACCAGCGCAGCTCGAGGAGTCACGAACATCATGAAGCATCTCCATGAGCTTGTGGAATAAAAGAGATACTAAGTATCATTCAGAAATCTTCGTGATGTCAACAGCATAATGCTACATGTCTATTAAGCGCTGAATATTAATTAAAATGACAAGAGTGACAAAATCACTCACTGCTTTTAACCTGTTTAATTGTTCTTTGGAAGAAATTGTTTACTTAATTGTTTTAAAAACCTGAAGCGATGTTTACTCATTGAGAAATGAGTTATGAGAAAAGGCCACGTTTAATTTGTTAACATTAACTTTTTCAATTAATGAGTTTGCTTAAAAGCATATTTTACCATTCAAAATGTGGGGGTCAGTGAGAAGAAATTAATACTTACATATCCAGCATTAAAATGGAATTTATAATGTTACAAAAGGTTCTATTTTCTAACTTTCTATTCATCAAAGAATCCTGAAAAAACTAAATATAGCTCGGTTTCCACAAATATACTTTTTTCAACATTGATGACAATCATAAATGTCTCTTGAGCAGCAAATCAGCATATCAGAATGATTTCTGAAGGATCATGTGATTGAAAACTGGAGTAATGATGCTGAAAATTCAGCTTTCATCACTGGATATAAATGATATTTTACTATACATTCACATAGAAAACGGATATTTGACATTGTAATAATATTTAAAAAATTTGTATGTATTTTTGATCAAATAAATGCATCAAAACTGGAGTAATGATGCTGAAAATTCAGCTTTGATCACTGGATATAAATTACATTTTACTATATATTCACATAGAAAACAATTATTTGACATTGTAATAATATTTCACAATTTTGTAGGTATTTTTGATCAAATAAATGCATCAAAACTGGAGTAATGATGCTGAAAATTCAGCTTTGATCACTGGATATAAATTATATTTTACTATATATTCACATAGAAAACAAATATTTGACATTGTAATAATATTTCAAAAAAATTTATGTATTTTTGATCAAATAAATGCATCAAAACTGGAGTAATGATGCTGAAAATTCAGCTTTGATCACTGGATATAAATTATATTTTACTATATATTCACATAGAAAACTGATATTTGACATTGTAATAATATTTCACAATTTTTTATGTATTTTTGATCAAATAAATGCATCAAAACTGGAGTAATGATGCTGAAAATTCAGCTTTGATCACTGGATATAAATTATATTTTACTATATATTCACATAGAAAACTGATATTTGACATTGTAATAATATTTCACAATTTTTTATGTATTTTTGATCAAATAAATGCATCAAAACTGGAGTAATGATGCTGAAAATTCAGCTTTGATCACTGGATATAAATTATATTTTACTATATATTCACATAGAAAACAAATATTTGACATTGTAATAATATTTCACAATTTGTTATGTATTTTTGATCAAATAAATGCAGCCTTGACAAGCAGAACAGACTCTTTCAAAAATATTAAACTCAAACATTAAAAATTTGATTAATTTAAACAAATAATAAAGAACCAAATCATTTGAGTCAAATGATTCAATCATTTGATTCATCGATTCGATCATTTGATTCACTGATTCAATCAAATGACTATATAAATTATGAGTAGCAAGACACTCAGAGAATCACCAATTGTATTTCCCCAACCCTGAGTATAAGATCATTCACACTCACTACGTCTTAAACAGTAGTGAACTAGCTTTTGAAGTAGAAAGTAAACCATTAACATAAGACCGCCCACATTTACACATCATCAACAACGACGACTATGAAGTGCAATTTCGCCTCCCGGTAACAGTGACGTGATGGAGGAAACACTACAGATGTTGTTATTCCTAAACAAACAGCATAAAGCACGTCACTGATATTCTCCAAATATTCTGCAAAATTCTTTTTCAACAAAAGTTTCTGCACATAAATCAGCCTGAACAACTGAACATCCCGTACAATTCAAATCATTTACTCCCCTCATGTCATTCCAAACCTCTACGACTTACTTTCTTCTGTCAAACACAGAAGAATAAAGAACGCTATCGCTGGTATTTTATGAACAACAACGATTTAATGACAAAGACATCAAACATATAAAAAAAAAAAAAAATCATAACTTTTGTCATGCACTGCATTCCAAGGCTTGTATGAGCCTGAAATCATTCATCGATCATCGACGTAAGAAGAATATGGTGCACAAGGAATATTTCATGTCAGGAGTCTGAAGTGACATTTCAAAGCTAAAAGCCTCAACTTACCTAAAACTTTCGCTTTTGCTGCCTTGAATGCTCTGCTGCTTCCTACAAGGAATGCAAATCTAGCTCCAGCTGGCATTTAACTAACAAAGCATTTATGAAAATAGCCACGCCCAACCTGCTAACCATCCTGAATATATATGAGTGATCCCTGCTGCTAGAGCAGTCACACACACACACACACACACACACTCACACACAGACGCACACGCGATCAGCCGCTCTCTAATGGGCTATTGTGTTAGCTGTAATAGCAAGGCCAGATCCAGCAAGTGGAGAAGTGCCTTCCGCAAAGTCGTCATGGAGACAGAGGTGCCGGCGCTCTGCTAAAATACTGAGAGCCAGTACAGTCTGAGAAACAGCCCAGAGATACGGCCTCTCCCACACATTCCTCCGATTACATGTAACTTTGCGTGAACTCGTGTCACTGCAAAACTGTAATGGAACAACCATTTTGTGTAGCTTTGCCGAGCCAGCCCAGTCAAACGAGTGCAAGTTTGCAAGTCAGATGAGATTTGCAACTACCTGAAATTAATAACGCACTTGTATGAAACAGATGCGTGCTTTTTTATTGAAATACTAATAGAATTACAATGGGTTGCACACAACACTTCATAGTAAGGTATGAACTGACCAACATTTACTAATACACAAATAACAGTTGTATTTTCATTAACTAGTGTTAATAAATACTGGAACAAAATACTGTATTGCTCACTATTAGCTAACATGCCCCTATTGTGCTGTTCTAAAGGCTCGTTGATTTGTTTTGTAGTCTCCTACATGCATCCAAGGTCAAAAAACACTTTAATTTTCTCATGATATACTGTAACAATCGACAGTTGAAGTGCCCGCTATAAACACTAGAGGACACTTTACCATGGACTCTCTCACTCTCTCACTCACTCTCTCACTCTCTCACTCACTCACCCACTCACTCACTCTCTCACTCACTCACTCACTCACTCACTCACTCTCTCACTCACTCACACACTCTCTCACTCACTCTCTCACTCACTCACTCTCACTCACTCACTCACTCACTCACTCACTCACTCACTCTCTCACTCACTCACACACTCTCTCACTCACTCTCTCACTCACTCAATCACTCACTCACTCACTCTCTCACTCACTCACTCACTCACTCTCTCACTCTCACTCACTCTCTCACTCACTCACTCACTGTCTCACTCTCACTCACTCTCTCACTCTCTCACTCACTCACACACTCTCTCTCTCACTCACTCTCTCACTCACTCACTCACTCACTCACTCACTCTCTCACTCTCACTCACTCTCTCACTCACTCACTCACTGTCTCACTCTCACTCACTCTCTCACTCTCTCACTCACTCACACACTCTCTCTCTCACTCTCTCACTCACTCACTCACTCACTCACTCTCTCACTCACTCACACACTCTCTCACTCACTCTCTCACTCACTCTCTCACTCACTCACTCACTCACTCACTCACTCACTCACTCACTCACTCACTCTCTCACTCACTCACTCACTCACTCACTCACTCACTCACTCACTCTCTCACTCACTCACACACTCTCTCACTCACTCTCTCACTCACTCAATCACTCACTCACTCACTCTCTCACTCACTCACTCACTCACTCACTCACTCTCTCACTCTCACTCACTCTCTCACTCACTCACTCACTGTCTCACTCTCACTCACTCTCTCACTCACTCACACACTCTCTCTCTCACTCACTCACTCTCTCATTCACTCACTCTCTCACTCTCACTCACTCACTCACTCTCACTCACTCACTCTCATCCACCAAGGCAGACTACATTTCCCAGAAGCCCAGAACATCCCAGAACATCCTCACTATATAACTATAATATATAATAATAATAATAACTAGGTTATTTTGGTCATGAAAAATTTTAATTAATAGAACGTATGAATCCACAATGGTCTCATTTTTGTTTGTTTTTCACAATTTTTTTTATAAATGTCACTATATCGTAAACTATCTCAAAATCTTTCTCCTGTCACAAAAACCCACGAGGTGAAGGTGCATTAACTCCTCTTTTCAACTGTGGGAGTTGAGACAGATGTGCGATTGTGTGATTTGCTCCCGCCCCTGTCAATCAAACGCAGACTCGGGCAGAAGCTTCGTTTAGCCATAGTCACGTGACTATTGTTTCGAAACATCTATGTTTCGGGATCTCGACACTGTGTCGAAACGTTAGTTTCGCGTCAGCCGTCCCTATTGGATTATTGGACTGTTGATTGTTTGCTGCCTACCTCGATCTACTTTGCCTGTTTAACGTTTACGACTGTGCCTACACTCTGACATTCCTGTTTGCTGTTGATTTGACCATTGCCTGTTTAACCACGCTGTTTAATCAAGCCTGCATTTGGATCTCATCCGCTGACCCGTCATTACACATACACTCCAGCATCAGCTCTTTTATCACAGTGTCTGAAACAGTTCAATCAAGGATTCCGTCTTTCTAAACCCCGCCTTCCCATGAGCTCGCTCTGCTGTGATTGGTCAGAAGGCCAAGATGGTGATTGCTCTACTCTACTCGGAACGATTTTGCAAAAAAGCATAATATGGGCATTTAAAGCTGCTATATGTATTTTTTTTGCAGTAAAGTATCCAAAAACCACGAGGCCAGAGTTATATATTTGGCTCACTTGAGTACTTAAAATATGCCAAATGTTTCCAACAAGTAAATTGTGAGAAAATCACAATAATTAACCGCCTTAACCTCGGTTTCTGGTTTTATTTTGAAGAAGCCATGGAAACACCAAAGACGCTTTAATATATATTACAAAGTAAATACTAAGAAAACTAATTGTTATATAGCTAGCTCAATGTGTTTAGTTTTATTGTTTCAATCCAATTTTCTTGATTTTCTTTACCCTGCCTGAGAGAAAAACACCATTTCGTCAAGTAGCTCACCTCGCATAATCAGATACAGCTTGATTTTTCGTAAAAGTCACACAGAAATGTCTCCTTCATACAATACGTTTTAAGATTAATTGCACACAAGCATCCATCATTTAATATGATCTAATATGGATCTCTCTTACTGTAACATCATTTTCAACACACTCAAATAATATGAGAAACAGCAGCGTTACCTCAAACTCCGACTGTGTCATAATAAAAGTCCCGCTGCTCGTCTCTCATTATCAATCGCCTCGTTCGGCTCCGCAACGCTCTGCTTCACACTACAGTAACGTTAATAATCGCATCCGTGAACATGATTTCTGCCCGAGTCCATCCCAATTGTTTTCTGAAGCTGAAGACCACATGTCCCAAGATTCCTCGCTCAAACTTGGCGCCTTTGTTTTGAACAGGCGACCTCTAGTGGACAAAAAAACTACATAGTGCACCTTTACTATTAACTAATGTTCCCATCTCACCACGGTTAGACACGGCCCCAAGGGTCTCATTGCGTGTTTTGTAAGCCGCGAGTCGCTCAGTGCGCTACAGAAAAGGAAACGTGCATCACTTATGAGGTCTGATTATTTGGGAAAGAAAGGAATCAGTATTCCGTGCCATGCGTGCGTTTCTCAATTCCATGCATATCTGGCATTCAGAAAGGAAACAAATAACCTTCTGATGCATGTAATGCTAGCTATTTACATGAGCAACACGTCGCTGGGGTGAAGAAACCAGAAATGTGTGAAAAGGACACACTTGTGAAATGACAAAGACAATAAAAAAAAGTGACGAACAACATTCACCGTTTAAGTCAACATGAAGTCATTAATGACCCTATTTACTTCTAAAGCATGTCCCTGCTCTTACTGTGGATGATTCATCGCTGCATGCTATTATAAAGTAAATGAAATGTGTTAGTAATGTTTCATTAATATATAAATAAACTGCCCTACCTCTTTCCTTTTCCACTGACATAACCTAGACCTTTGTGGGTCCATTGCACAATAACAAGCAATAACCAAACAGCAAATAACATTCAGGTCTCGATTTTGAAGTAGAACAGCCAAATCAATTTCCAATGATTATAATAAAGTCTTGCCTAATATTATAACTCATTTCAGTCTAAAACGCATCACATTTATGGAGATGAAATGAGTTGCATGGGCTGTTTCACACAGTTCATTCTTATCCAAATGCACATAGATCATACAAATGTGTGTGTGTGTGCTTTGAAAGTGATTTGCAAGCTTTACTACAAGTAAGTGTCAGTAAGTATTGTGCTGCAAGCCTCCTCTTTGCTGACTTTGCATCCCATTCCATTTCAGGGACATCAGTAACAGACTACAGACAAGATTCACTAGAGATCTTTCCAAAATGCACAGCATTAGAGAGAGAGAGAGAGAGACGTTTCATATCTACACTGTTGCTTACCCGAATGAGAACCAAATCAAACTGAAAGTCTGAGTGGTTTTGTGTTATTTTCCAGTGTAAAGGAAGTGGGTTTGGTTTGGTTTGGTTTGCAGCAAATAAAAAGTATGTAACACATTTAATGCAGTTTTTTAACACATAATAGCTTGGGTTGTGATCAGTGAACAACTTCATGTGGTGGACTTAATGAGGAGATACAAAACCTCAGCAAACGAGTGCGTTAGAAAGTTGGGAAGAAGGTGTTTAACATGGTTGCTTGGAGGCAGCATTGTAGGCAGAAGTATGAGCATTCAAATACTGGGCTACAAACAACTCGAGTTGGGTTGAAAATGGACGAACCCAGCAACTGGGTTGTTTTAACCCCGCAAATGGGTGGTTTTAGACTAGTGAATGAGTTGTTATAACCCAACGATTGGGTTGTTTAAACCCAACAAATGGGGCGTTTTAATATAGCAAATAGGTTGTTTTAACCCAACGATTGTGTTGTTTTAACCCAGCGAACGGGTGGTTTTAGCCTAGTTAATGGGTTGTTTTAACCCAGCAATTGGGTTGTTTAAACCCAACAAATGGGGTATTTTAACATAGCAAATAGGTTGTTTTAACCCAACGATTGTGTTGTTTGAACCCTGTGAATGGGTGGTTTTAACCCAGCGAACAGGTGGTTTTAGCCTAGTGAATGGGTTGTTTTAACCCAGCGAACAGGTGGTTTTAGCCTAGTTAATGGGTTGTTTTAACCCAGCAATTGGGTTGTTTAAACCCTGCGAACAGGTGGTTTTAACCCAGCGAATGGGTTGTTTAAACCCAACAAATGGGGTATTTTAACATAGCGAATAGGTTGTTTTAACCCAACGATTGTGTTGTTTGAACCCTGTGAATGGGTGGTTTTAGCCTAGTTAATGGGTTGTTTAAACCCAGCAATTGGGTTGTTTAAACCCAACTAATGGGGTATTTTAACATAGCAAATAGGTTGTTTTAACCCAACGATTGTGTTGTTTTAACCCTGTGAATGGGTGGTTTTAACCCAGCGAACGGGTGGTTTTAGCCTAGTGAATGGGTTGTTTTAACCCAGCAATTGGGTTGTTTAAACCCTGCGAACATGTGGTTTTAACCCAGCGAATGGGTTGTTTTAACCCAACAAATGGGGTATTTTAACATAGCGAATAGGTTGTTTTAACCCAACGATTGTGTTGTTTTAACCCTGTGAATGGGTGGTTTTAAAACCCAGCGAACGGGTGGTTTTAGCCTAGTGAATGGGTTGTTTTAACCCAGCAATTGGGTTGTTTAAACCCTGCGAACATGTGGTTTTAACCCAGCGAATGGGTTGTTTTAACCCAACAAATGGGGTATTTTAACATAGCGAATAGGTTGTTTTAACCCAACGATTGTGTTGTTTTAACCCTGCGAACGGGTGGTTTTTACCCTGAAATTGGGTTGTTTTAACCCAGCAGTTGGGTTAAATGCTTGCACAACATGCCGGGTTGTTTTATTTAACTCAACTATTGTTTAAAAATGACTGTATTGCTCGCTTAAAAATGAACCCAAAATATGTTGGAAATGAATATTTATTCATATGTTTAATGGGTAATAATTAAACAATAAACATTTATTAAATTGCTTATTACCTTTGCATTATTCTTGTTGCCTCTAGAAATGATGCGTCTGATTTTTAATTTCCAACCTATTTCGGGTTAATTTTAATCCAGCCATATAATCATTTTTAAACAATAGTTGGGTTAAATAAAACTACCCAGCAAATCGGGGCAAACATTTAACCCTACTCCTGGGTTAAAACAACCCAATCGCTTTTCAACCCAACATGGGTTGTTTTTAACCCAGCATTTAATAGAGAACAACAGCGGACTGTTTTACAGACGCACACAGAGCCTGCTTCTAACTTCCAAAGCCTCCATTCAGAAACTGACATTTAAATTATTTACCGGTCCTTCCTCTTTAAACGAGTCGCACCAGGATTGTGAGTGACATCTGAGAGCTATACGACGTCCAGCACTTCGGATCTAATGGCTTCAGATGTAGTTTTCAGAGCTTCGTCATATGGAAAAGAGGGAGTTTATTCTTCAAAATCGGATAAACTGACGGCATCTGGAATTGGAACACCAGAATTTTTAGTCCAAACTTTTTTGATTCACAGACAAAATTAAAGAAAAGTGGTGTAGCGGCACCATGTAAACAGATTTTCTATGCAAAGCTGCAGGAATCAGGGCGGCTCAGGAAAAGAGGGCAAACTCCTGGCCAACCGTTAGAGAGGTTGAGAAAGATGTGCTCTGGCACAATAAAGCACAGATTTAGAAGTGATTTAATCTCTTAATCAGAGCTGTAACTGAAGAACCGGAGGGCAGGATTGTCTGCTCGTAGACGATAGCATCCATGCACCGACCCCGCGGTGTGTGTGTGTGTGTGTGTTTGCGCATGTGTATTAGGAGATCAGCGTGGAGTTGCGGTGCTTTAATGTCTCTTCCTGAGGTGATGCTTCAGAAAGCAGCTGCAGCGAGGGATAAACACTCACCATCCAGCCCTTCGGCCGAGGCCTTCTTGAGCTTTACCCACACACACACACACACACACACACACACACACACACACAATACTCCCGCTTCCTTCTCTACGTCTCAAAGCCTCTTCTTTTTAGCCGTCCATCTCCCCTGCATTTCACATTCAGTCTGTCTGTGCCTCTGAAGGCTGGCAGTGGGGTCGCTCATGGCAACTGACTCCTGAATATTCCTTTTTCTTATTTTCTGCTTGGCTTTATGATATCGCCGTTTTAGACTTTAACTGTCAACATGGCCTTACAAACAGACAGACAGTGAGCGGATGACAGAAACGTGCCAAATGACACTAAAAGTTAACGTTCTTATTTTTCAATTTCATATAAAACAACAATAAATTTTTAATAAATTATTATTTATTGATTCATTTATTTATTTTAAAATGAAATAGAAAATAAAGTTATTATGAATAGTAAAAAGTAAATATTAGTTAAATATTAAAAAGTAAATTATTATTATTATTATTATTATTATTATAAAAATAAATCAATCTAAACTAAACTTGCATCATTTACTGTATGCATGTCTAAAACAATTAAAAAATAAGAACTGTATAATCAATTATTATTAGAATTATTATTATTATTCACATAAATAAATAAATAAATAAAGGTGTGCAAATGTATGCATATCATTAATTATATGTATGTTTTAAAAAATAAACATTATTAGTTTATTCTTAATAGCTAATATAAATAGTATTATTAATTAAGCTATCATCATCATTTATATTTCACATGATCACAAAATAACAAATAAACTTAATGTGTATAAAAATAAGAAAATAATTCACATTTCTTTATTATTATTATTATTAAATCCAAACAAAACTAAGTTTTGCAGATCATTAATCAAGTGTATGCAAAGAAAAAATTAGAATTAAAGTATTATTAATTATTATTAATTAGATGTTATCATCATCATCATAATCATCATCATTAACATTATTATTATTATTATTATTATTATTATAAAAATAAATCAATCTAAACTAAACTTGCAGATCATTTACTGTATGCATGTCTAAAACAATTAAAAAATAAGAAGTGTATTATTAATATTATTATTTATTATTATTACTAATTAGCTATTAGAATTATTATTATTATTATTATTCACATAAATAAATAAATAAACGTGTGCAAATGTATGCATATCATTAATTATATGTATGTTTAAAAAAATAAACATTATTAGTTTATTCTTAATAGCTAATATGAATAGTATTATTAATTAAGCTATCATCATCATTTATATTTCACATGATCACAAAATAACAAATAAACTTAATGTGTATAAAAATAAGAAAATAATTCACATTTCTTTATTATTATTATTATTAAATCCAAACAAAACTAAGTTTTGCAGATCATTAATCAAGTGTATGCAAAGAAAAAATTAGAATTAAAGTATTATTAATTATTATTAATTAGATGTTATCATCATCATAATCATCATCAACATTATTGTTATTATTATTATTATTATTAAGCAAACAAACAAACAAACTTGTACCAATTGATTGTGCCATTGATTTCTTTATCACAGTTTATCACAACATTTTTTCTTTTGTCAAATCATATTAAATAATGAATGCGGTTCTGATAACATAACATTCTGAGTTTCTGCTGATTAAACCAATCGCCTTCATAGTATCAACTCAAAATATTTAATGTCAACGAACTCAAAATTTAAGACGTACTTTTTTAAGCTAAACCAACAATTCTTTTTCACAGGGCCGTATCGCGACGTATGGCTTTATTTGACGTGTTTATACTTTAGTTCTGCCTCATAACGCCAATCATTTAAGATTGTTTAGAGACAGAACGTAGCGAACGCCTCCTTCGATTTCTGTTTTTAATGGTTTGGTAATCTGATTCAGAGAGTTTCTTCTTCAGGCTCTTTAAGGTTAATTCATAAATATTTTAATTCAAGTATCCCTTAACATTTGCAGTATAAAATAGCATTTAAATGTCTTAATTGAACGTACAGGCTGGTCAGATGTGCTTTACAGCAGCTCCACTGACTTTGAGAGTTTTAATAGAAAATATTAAATGAATAGATATGTTTCTAAGACTTCCAGAGAAGTCCTTCAACAAAGACCTCCGCACTTTTTCTTCAAACCCCCAGAAATTCATTCTCCAGTGTACGGCACTTCAAAAGTCAGCTTTGAAAACTAAAGCCTATCAATCAGCTTTTATTCAGTGCTCTTACTTAGCAATACTTGTCCTTTCACAATGTCACTTTAGGCGAAATACACCACAGAAACACTGGAAAAAAAGCAGCAAAAACACATTTTGGGTTCGCTTTATTAGCAGAGAACACCAAAGAGATGTGAAAGGCCGAGAGAATCCAAACTTTACGACTTCAAACATAGTGTGATTATTAAGAAGTCGGCGGGATGAAATAGCATTATTTACCAAAAGAAAGAAATGCAGTGGTGAACGTGGGAAAAAAAAGAAAACAAATTCCCCGAATACCTTCGAGAAGACGGCGGAGCGAGAGCAGAAAGACGACGACGACGGCTAAAAGACCAACGCGGCTACACGGCAGAATGTTCCAGAGAAGAGCCGTGCCGTAAGAATAATACTAAATGAGAGGGTACTGTACTCTCCTGGTCTCTTTTTATATATATTAGATCAGATCCAATTTACATAAGGAGATTGGTTTGAAGATAGGAGCTCACGGAACAAGGGGGAGAAATGAAATTTAAATGAGGAAGCCTGATTTCTTAAAACATCTCTCTCTGCTAGTTTGGTCGATGTGCTGCAATAAAGATGCTTCGGCTCACGTGCAAATTTCATATCAGATATCTAGCCTTTCCTGTTTTGCATATAACAGGAATAGTTCACCAAGGGAAAAAAAGAGTATTTACTCTCTCTTTTCAAAGCCGTATGCTGTAAATGCAGAAGAACGCGCAAACAATGACCGTTTGTGATAATCTCTGACAAGCTCCAATAAGGATAAAAAAAAGCACCATCTTTTGAATAGCGTTCGGAAAAGTGACATGTGCAATCTCTTACTGCAACGTGAATTATTTTACACTCAACTGATATACAGCGTCGTCTGTGGTTCGACACGCACTTATTTTTGTTGGCAAATAAATAAAAAAACACAATAAAAGCACCATCTTTTGTGAAGCGTAAAATGACGGCATCAACAACACTCGACTACAACAACTCTAAAGCAGCCCGACGTGGCCCCGCCCTCTTTTGTGTGTGTGTGTCATCGAGGGCGGGGTTTATGTAAATGTTGGGGTTTGTGACGTCACTAACCCAGGAAGAAGCTCGCCCTCACATCCATTTGTTGTAGTCATTAAAACGCGATTTCTTTGAACTTTGCAGGTGTTGTTCAGAGTGTGATGCTGCGGTTTGAGCGTAAAGTTAAAAACGTGAAATCATAATCAAAGACCCCTTTAAAACATGCTTGTTTTGGGAGGTAAATCATGCCGCAAATACCAGTAAGTAAAATAAAACTTGCACGATTCATTTAAATACTCTCCTCCCGTAAATTTTGCGTCTGAAAGGAAAACTACAACAAATGCATATGCATTAATATCAGCTGCAAGAATAATCTTTAGTAAAACCTGACAGTAGTTTTTAATTAATCACAGAAAGAAAGAAAGAAAGAAAGAAAGAAAGAACAAGAAAGAAAGAAAGAGAAAAGAAAGAAAGAAAGAGAAAAGAAAGAAAGAAAGAAAGAAAGAGAAAGAAAAAGAAATAAAGAAAGAGAAAGAAAAAAGAAAGAAAGAACGAGAAAGAAAGAAAGAAAGAAAGAAAGAAACAAAGAAAGAGAAAAAAAGAAAGAAAGAAAGAGAAAGAAAAAAGAAAGAAAGAAAGAAACAAACAAACAAAGAAAAAAAAAAAAGAAGAAAGAAAGAAAGAAAGAAAGAAAGAAAGAAACAAACAAACAAACAAAGAAAAAAGAAAGAAAGAAAGAAAGAAAGAGAAAGAAACAAACAAACAAAGAAATAAAAAAGAAAGAAAGAAAGAAAGAAAGAAAGAAAGAAGAAAGAAAGAAAGAAAGAAAGAAAAAGAAAGAAAGAAAGAAAGAAAAAGAAAGAAAGAAACAAAGAAACAAAGAAAGAAGAAAGAAAGAAAGAAAGAAAGAAAGAAAGAAAGAAGAAAGAAAGAAACAAACAAACAAAAAAACAAACAAACAAAGAAAAAAGAAGAAAAGAAAGAAAGAAAGAAAGAAAGAAAGAAAGAGAAAGAAACAAACAAACAAAGAAATAAAAAAGAAAGAAAGAAAGAAAGAAAGAAAGAAAGAAAGAAAGAAAGAAAGAAAAAGAAAGAAAGAAAGAAGAAAGAAAGAAAGAAAGAAAGAAGAAAGAAGAAAGAAAGAAAGAAGAAACAAAGAAAGAAACAAACAAACAAACAAACAAAGAAAAAAGAAAGAAAGAAAGAAAGAAAGAGAAAGAAAGAAACAAACAAAGAAATAAAAAAGAAAGAAAGAAAGAAAGAAAGAAAGAAAGAAAGAAAGAAAGAAAGAAAGAAAGAAAGAAACAAAGAAACAAAGAAAGAAACAAAGAAAGAAAGAAACAAACAAACAAAGAAAAAAGAAAGAAAGAAACAAACAAACAAAGAAATAAAAAAGAAAGAAAGAAAGAAAGAAAGAAAGAGAAAAAGAAAGAAAGAAAGAAAGATAGAAAGAAAGATAGAAAGAAAGAGAAAAAGAAAGAAAGAAAGAAAGAAAGAAAGAAAGATAGAAAGAAAGAGAAAAAGAAAGAAAGAAAGAAAGAAAGAAAGATAAAGAAAGAAAGAGAAAAAGAAAGAAAGAAAGAAAGAAAGAAAGAAAGAAAGAAAGAAAGAAAGAAAGAAAAAAAAGAAAGAAAGAAAGAAGAAAGAAAGAAAAAAAAAGAAAGAAAGAAAGAGAAACAAACAAACAAAGAAAAAAGAAAGAAAGAAAGAACGAGAAAGGAAAGAAAGAAAGAGAAAAAAAAGAAAGAAAGAAAGAAAGAAACAGAAAGAAAAAAGAAAGAAAGAAACAAAGAAAGAAAAAAAAAGAAAGAAAGAAAGAGAAAGAAAAAAGAAAGAAAGAAACAAAGAAACAAAGAAAGAAACAAACAAACAAACAAAGAAAAAAGAAAGAAAGAAACAAACAAAGAAATAAGAAAGAAAGAAAGAAAGAGAAAAAGAAAGAAACAAACAAACAAACAAATAAAAAAGAAAGAAAGAGAAAAGAAAGAAAGAAAGAAAGAAAGAAAGAAAGAAAAAGAAAGAAAGAAAGAAAGAAAGAAAGAAAGAAAGAAAAGAAAGAAAAGAAAGAAAGAAAGAAAGAAAGAAAGAAAGAAAGAAAGAAAAGAAAGAAAGAAAGAAAGAAAGAAGAAAGAAAGAAAGAAAGAAAGAAAGAAGAAAGAGAAGAAGAAAGAAAGAAAGAAGAAAGAAAGAAAGAAAGAAAGAAAGAAAGAAAGAAAGAAAGAAAGAAAGAAAGAAAGAAAGAAAGAAGAAAGAAAGAAAGAAAGAAAGAAGAAAGAAGAAAAAGAAAGAAAGAAAGAAAGAAAGAAAGAAAGAAAGAAAGAAAGAAGAAAGAAAGAAACAAAGAATGCACTCAGACTCAACGTCAACAAACTGTTTAAAAAAATGTTTTCTATGTGAATACTTTGTCAAATGTAATTCCTCCTTGGATCAGAGTTCATTATCACTTTTAAAACATTATTTATTTTAATCCATTTAATACATTCTTGCTGAATCAAAGAAATAAAATGTCCTGACATTCTAGTATTTTAGTGGTGATTCTTTAGTAATGCGGCTCACAGTATATTTTGATGGCGCCGTGAGACAATTTGCACATTAAAATCACCCAGTCTTCAAATGATCCTTCCTCTCTTATTCTGTGCTCCATCACTTTTATTTTATGGATCATTCACACACAGTTTAACAGTAGCACTTTATTTTGATGCTCCACTTTAGACATTCTTCTAACTATCAGTCCCAGAAAAACGCAGATTTTTTTTGTGATTGTTGCCGGCAAAAGTCTTTGATTATGCGGCACGTTTTCTTAAGAAATGCGATGGAATATGCACTATATTTTTTGCAATTTTATGCGATGAAATTGCGGGAACTTGCAAAAACTGCGGTTTGATGCAAAAAAAGAGGAAAAAAAGGGTGATTCCCTTCATGTCACGAGTCACTTCTGATCACTTCAAGCTACTAAATCACACAATATTTAATTCTCATTCTGTTTATTTCATACGTGCATGAACACACGGCTCAAACTTACAAAACATCGAGTCGAACAAGTTCTGTCGCTTCACAAAAGGAATATTCAACAACTTCTGTAACAATGAATAAATAAAATATAAAAAAATAAAATGTGTGCTTCCTGTATTACAGAGGTAGTGACACAAAACACACATCTTCTGTTAAATGAAGGGCTTCCAATCTCTTACTGCAGCGTGAATTATTCTACACTCTACTAATATACAGCGTCGTCTGCGGTTCGACACGCAGTTGCACGGAGTGCAGAATAATTGGCCCCCGCTGTCATGTGACACACCGGGAAACTGCTTCACGCGCTCTTTTGCTGTAACACTTGGTTGGCTGGACCAAGGATGAGGAGACTGAAGAGTAGCTGTAACACTTTAATAAACATAAGCACAGGAGACAATAGAAACACAGAGTACGCCAAGACAGGACTGACACAGATGGTATATATACCCAGGAACACACGAGGATAACGAGCGGGGCACAGGTGACAGACATAATCACAGACGAGACACAGCTGAGCTAAATGAGCAAATGAGAATGATCAGCGTGCTTCAGCACGGTTTCACCGCGGGGTTTGCAGATGATGTTCACCTCGCGCAATTACGTCACTTCACGAGGTTCCCATGGCAGTAGAGGGAAAATAACGGCGCTTTACTCAATGCAACATTTTTTACTTTCTGCTAATATATATGCACCTTTTTTCAACGAAAATACAGGGATTATGAAATCTTTTGCTTGCAGAAATTTACGCGGCGAATTTGAAAATGTGCGACTTTGGCTGATTGTGCATGAAATCAAGCGATCGCATAATCGTGTTTTCTGGAGGGACTGAACTAGCAGTCAACTAGCAGTCATTAGAGTATGAGTAGACAGTCTGTTTAATATCTAATAACATTTCATTTTGATGCTCCATCTACAGACTAGAAGTGACTTTGCAACCGCTCTACTAATACTCGAACGACTGCTAGTTGACATCAAAAAAAGCATCAGCACAGCATATACTACGGTGGCGGATTTGCAGCATATATGAAGATCGGCGTGATACAGTTTCTCCGAGGAGCTCAGAACATTTGTTCATTAAATCTAATTTGTTAGGCCAGCGGTTGAGGTGGAATTCCATACTGTTACCTCCCAAACTAATGAAATGATTCAATACTGCAGCGTAAAGGCACAGCAGAGCACGGGAGGCGCACTTACTATTCTGAGAATGTTAGATATAATGAGCCAAAGCGATCAATGGCCCTAAGGTTATGTACTGAGCAATTATCATTTGCCAAGCTAAACTGCATTCGTGTCAAAAACATTTTGGTCTGAGGAAAGCCTGTTGTATTTTCCACACGTGACTGGAGTCACAAGAGATACGGCTCCACATTACTGCAGAAACATGAAAGGTGTTCTCTGAGGGTTTGATTTAAGTTCTATTTCACCAGCATGACAATGGCACCAGGTCGGTTGTGAAGAAAGGCTATTGCTGGATGAGCCACTTTTGCGTTGTAGAGCTGACACAGTTTTCCTGGTCCTCAGATGCCTCGGCATCACGTGAACTGGGCTAAAAAAACGCGTTCGGTTGTTTAGGAATTGTCCATGAGATGAGGGCTGATGGTATTTGTTGCGTTTACACCTCAAGGCCTCATGCACAGATGTTCACGTTCATGAATACATTCAGTGAATATTTTACGTGACCGGCTCACAAATCTCATCTGCGACGCATTTTAGACATATGTGAGAACTGATGGCTTTTGTGTGGCGCTGGAAATTTTGAATTGTGTAAATTTGCATCACAGACGAATGTCCTTTAGCAGAATTAAATATTAAGTGCATAGTAGTATATATATATATATTTTTTTTTTTAAACTCGAATCCTGGACATTTAATGATGAACAAACTTTTTATGGCATAATTATATAGTGTTTTTTTTTTTTTTTCGGAATTCTTCCAAGTTTTCAAGAATAACAAATTGGAAGCAGCAAATTCAGTATTCTAAAATTCAAAATGTAAACATACTGAAAGTAGGTCAGAGGTCCAACTTCTGGGAGTAGAGCTTCTCGGGAAAAGTTGAATGTCCCATTTTATCCAATTGAGCCTTCGCAAACAGTTTGATTGACAGGCGATCTGACCAATCACAACCCCGAATCCGCCATTGTATCCGACAAAGCGATCAGGGGAGTTAGTAGATTAACGTTGGTGAACTTGAATCACGTCTTGAAACAACATTCCTTCTGATGTTCATTCATGTTTATCTGACGCTATAAATGAACTAGAATGAAGAGATGATCGAGGAGCTACAGCGACACATTAAACACACACTAGACGCTATTTATTGATTTTTACAATATTTTAAATATGAAACTGTTTCAAACGTTGTCAGTGTCCAGTCTCACTGCGTGAGAACATGATGTGTGGCGTGAGAGCGCATGGCTTGTCGGACATAGCAACAGTAACTAAAGGGGGGGGGGCTTTGCGAAGGGTAGCAATAATTCTCCAGCAAGTGACACATTTGTATAAAGTATATTTAGTATGGACGTGATTGGCATACATAACTCTATAATTTAGCCTACTATATTTCTATTAGATTTAATTGGCCAAAATGCGACGTTCGACTTTTTCCGAGAACCTCTACTCTTCCCTGAGGAACCCGGAAGAATTTCTGTGTTTTGAATTTTAGAATGTTGAATTTGGGGCATTTATTGCCGTCTAAGTATTCAGGGAACAAAATACGCTGTTTGAAAATACATATGTGGAAATTAAGGCCATAAAACTTTTCAATTTTATTAAATATCAAATGAGTTTAAAAAAACAAAAAAATCTAATTCAAATTCAAAACTACATAAATTCAATTCAATATAATTTAAATTTACACAGTTCAAGCTGTTTTGGGTACCACTTTATTTTACAGTCCTTTTCCCCATGCTCATATTTGTACTTTGTATAGTAATTGCAATAACTTGGTATTAACACTGAACCTACCACAACACCTCACCATTACCTTATGTTATCCAGTACTTTCTTAGGTAAGTGCACATACTGTAAAATATCTCTAGCTCCATTACATGTAGCCACTTTCAAGATGTACGAACCGACGCTTCCCAATGGTAAGTTAAATATTGTCCATCTCCTCTACACAGCAAAATCCCAAAAGAGTTAAATCAACTCTACTCAGATAACATTTGGTCCCTCTCTAAATAGAGCTAAAGTAACACTGAAGCGGAGTTAAAGTTAATGAGATAATTAAACAATTAATTAAGCGATGATTGAACATTAATGATGAACACCTGCTGTTAACAAGCAGAATCACTGAAGGACAGAGAAACACAAGAACTACATCTACCTCAGCCACAGCATTAGATGAAATCAGCTGTCATTAATGTTCAATCATCACTTAATTAATTGTTTAATTATCTCATTAACTTTAACTCTGCTTCAGTGTTACTTTAACTCTATTTAGAGAGGGACCAACTGTTATCAGAGCAGAGCTGATTTAACTCCGGGGTTTTTACTGTGTATAGTTTGCATCTCTGCCGTGGTTTGCTGGACTGAAAACAGTTTCTTTTTAATTGAAAGATTTGCTGATACTTTTATAGTAGCTGCAATGTCTCTGGTTGCCATGACAAACTGCTTCTCTCTGTCTCTTCTCTCATGAATTCCGAAATGCCCAAAAAATGAAGAGCTGAAAGAAGCCAGTCCTTTTCTTTGTGCATGCGAGGTGTTTTCATATATATTTCAACACTGGTTGAAAGTCGGTTAGATTGTTGTCTCTTCTGCTCGTCACAACTGCATTTATTTGATCAAAAATACAGTAAAATTGTGAAATATTATTACAATGTAAATCATCTGTTTTCTATGTGAATATATAGTCAACTATCATTTATATCCAGTGATCAAAGCTGAATTTCCAGCATCATTACTCCAGTCTTCAGAGTCACATGATCCTTCAGAAATCATTCTGATTTGATGATTTATTTGATCAAAAATACAGTAAAATTGTGAAATATTATTACAATGTAAATCATCTGTTTTCTATGTGAATATATAGTCAAATATAATTTATGTCCAGTGATCAAAGCTGAATTTTCAGCATCATTCCTCCAGTCTTCAGAGTCACATGATCCTTCAGAAATCATTCTGATTTGATGATTTATTTGATCAAAAATACAGTAAAATTGTGAAATATTATTACAATGTAAATCATCTGTTTTCTATGTGAATATATAGTCAAATATAATTTATGTCCAGTGATCAAAGCTGAATTTTCAGCATCATTCCTCCAGTCTTCAGAGTCACATGATCCTTCAGAAATCATTCTGAGATAAATATCGATGTTAAAAACAGTCGTGCTGCTTCTTTTGTAACATTCTAAATGTCTTTTCTGTCACTTCTGACGTTATTTTTGTCACTTTTTAGATGCATTTGAAAATCATAATTTCCAATTAAAACAAAAACTTCAAATTTACAGTACTGCGTGTATGTGGATGAAGCTGGACATGTTTTACATAAAGAGTTGTGTGATAATACAGCGATTATATAAACTCACACGGCTGAGATTTGATTTATAGTTTACAATACTGTTTAAAAGTTTGGGGTCGGTAAGGTTTTTGAATGAAGTCTCTTCTGCTCACCAAGGCCTCATTTATTTGATCAAAAATACAGTAAAATTGTGAAATATTATTACAATGTAAATCATCTGTTTTCTATGTGAATATATAGTAAAATTTAATTTATATCCAATGACCAAAGCTGAATTTCCAGCATCATTACTCCAGTCTTCAGTGTCACATGATCCTTCAGAAATCATTCTGATATGCTGCATTTATTGGATAAAAAATACAGTAAAAATTGTGAAATATTTTTAAAATTTAAAATATCTGTTTTCTATGTGAATATATAGTCAAATATAATTTATATCCAGTGATCAAAGCTGAATTTCCAGCATCTTCAGTGTCACATGATCCTTCAGAAATGATTCTGATATGATGATTTGATGCTCAAGAAACATTTATGAAGATCATCAATGCTGAAAACAGTTGTGGAAACCGAGATACTTCTTATTTCAGGCTTCTTTGATGAATGGAAAGTTCAAACGAACAGCGTTTATTTGAAACAAACACCTGAAATCATTCTGCAGCTCCTCCATTGGGGGAAAAAAAAGGATAAAACCTGCAATATTGGCATTGCGTTAAGCATTTCAGCTAATTGAACACTTTCCGTGCACACACTCTTAATGCTCTTGTCTTGGGTAATTCACTCTAACACTGTTTAAATGCATGAAACCATAAGTCAGAAATGTTCGAGCCCAAGCAGAATAAATGACGCAGTTATGCAGATGTGATTATGGATATGTGGTTTTTTTTACGCTTCAATCCCAGGAGGCAAGCCATGCATGCTGATGCTAATAGCGCTAGAACAGCAGCCAGCTTTAGCCTCAATAGGCTAATTGTCTCCTGGTGACGCCTCACGAGTGCTGCAGAAACATCTCAGCGTCCCGTCTCCTGAGGTCTTGTGACTAGAGTCGGTCCGAAAGCGCCTGGACCTTGTGAATGGCCTCGGGCAGATATCAGTTTTTTGCCTCCAAGTCTGTCGGTGCGGTTGTTTAAACCTATAGCACGCTGTCCGGTTCGTCAATAAAAGTTTGCTTTGCACGAACGGAGAGGCAGCAGACGCAGGACACGCTTCTTTACAGCCGTTTTCCCTGCCTTGTCAGACTGAATAGACTCACCCTTTCATACTGTCAGAGAAATTTGCAAATGAATTTCTGAGCTGAGTTTGCTTTCGCAGCTCAAGGTCTTATGCCGTCGCACAGCTGTTATAGCGGCTGCAGGGGTGTGTAGAATATTGTGTTACACAGAAAACATCAGTGAGCCAACGATTTGGCACATATTGACAGGGAATTGCGCCGTGTGTGTTTTCAACATCCCATCTCCTGTTTATATTTGCTGCGAGGTTCACTTAGACTTGTTTAAGTGGATCAGATGCTGTTTGGTTGGGCATATTCATCACCCAAGATCTCACGAGGCTTGCGTTTATGTCGGTTTCCGACAATCAATAGGCGTGTTTGACGTGTACATTTAAAGGAATAGTCCAGTCAGGGAAGATAAGGTCGTCATATACACACTTTTTCCATGTCCTTGCATGACTGTTCAATGTTTAAAGGGGTCGTGACATGAGAAATCGAATGTGCCTTGACACATCAGAAGTCTTTGTACCGAGTTTCAGAGCTTAAAACGTCCTCCTTATTATAAACGGCATTTATTTAGTCAAGGATCGTTTGGATATTTTTTTAGTTTTAAAGTGGGGGAAAAAAGCTAGAATAACAAGAAAAAATGCGATAATTCTGACTATGTCTCGCAAATTCTGACTTTACAACATGCAGTTCTGAGAATAAAAGTCAGATTTGTGAGATTAAAAAAGCTTCCATAGAAAACAGCGATTCTAAACTGTTTTTACTGTATTTTTACTGTATTTTAAATATTGTATATCACATAAACAAGTCAACTTATTAATGCATGTATGGTCGACCATCGTGATCCATCCCTATTTTGCGGATACTATCCATCCAGGAGCTGTCAAGCACCAAAAATAACACAAGTGTCATAAAAGTAGTCGACCCGTGTTATATTCCAAGTCTTCTGAAGTTATACTGTAGATTTGGCGTATGAGGCATAAATGACTTTTTTTTTTTTTTAGCAAAGCACAACTTAAAGACTTCTGAAGACTTGTTGAAAAATACGAATCAGTCAAGTTTAACATTAAATGACGACAAAACCTTCTTGAACTGACTCTTGGGTTGTACAAATCTTCCAGAAGCAATAGCCAGATCTAAACCAACAGCATGTTTGTGTTTGTTAGTGTGTGTGTTGTGCTGGAGTGGATCGCAGTAATGGGGAATCTTTGTCACCGGTCTGCGATAAATGAGGCAGAACACAACAAAGGCTCGACGGCCACGTTTGCAGCACAAACACGCGCCGCGGCTGTTGAGAGATCGCTGCGATGTTTGATGAGATCCTGACACGGAATCATCAAGAGTCACTCCCTAGAAATAGCACTAATGGTGCAGACATATTTTTAAAAAAACATTTCGAGATAAGAAATGGAGGAATGACCACAGCCAGGATTGGACACTCAAGAGCGGCTGCCCATCTTAATGCGCTCTTATTGACATTATTGATTTCTCATTTGGTGAGGCTCTTGTGTGCTTTGTGGACTATTTGGTCATTATGGGAAAAGATGCAATGACGCATAAAGGCCGGCGCACGGATTCACAGCAGACGTCTGTGTTTGTGTGCGTTCTGTTTTGTGCTGCTCGTTTAATGAAAATATGACGGTTTATCCAACTGAGAAAATCCTGCTGAAGTTCGTTTGGGAAATTAATAACATTTTCTGCGTACTCAAAGCGTGGAATTTCCTCATCCACCACCAATGTGCGGCAGCCATACTGCATCCACCACACAACAGCTTATTGGTGGAGAGGAGACGGTGATGAAGCCCATCAGTATACGGGGACGATTAGGAGGCCATGATGGACAGAGGCCAGTGGGTAAATTGGGCCAGGATGCCGGGGTTACATCTACTCTACTCTTTTCGAACGACATACTGGGATTTTTAATGACCACAGCTATTTCATTTTTCATTATTTAGCTGACGCTTTTATCCAAAGTGACTTACAAGGGGAGCAATTAGGGGTTAGGTGCCTTGCTCAAGGGCACTTTAGTCATGGTATCAAAGGTGGAGAGAGTGGAGAGAGTCAATTCCTGCCAGTGTGGGAATTGAACCAGCAACCTTCTGATAACAAGCCCAACTCCCTCACCACTAGGCCACGACTACCACCTGCTATTTGACAGCATAGTGTCCCCATCACTATACTGGGGCGTTAGGACCCACACAGGGTGAGCGCCCCCTGCTGGCCTCGCAAACACCTCTTCCAGCAGCAACCTAGTTTTTCTCAGGAGTCTCCCATCCAGGTACTAACCAGACTCCGCCCTGCTTAGCTTCAGTGGGAAAACCAGTCGTGGGCTACAGGGTGATATGACTGCTTGGAAATGAATAATTCTGTCATCATTTATTTATTTATGTTTGGAATCAGAACCATTTTGTCATAGTCTTAAGAACATTTTAACAATCTAACCACTATTTGTGCAATGGAAAGGTTCCATGGATGTTAAAGGATTCAAATGAAAATTACTCCAAGATTTCCTCAGCCTCAAGCCATCCCGGGTGTTTATGACTTTCTTCTTTCTGATGAACTCAATCAGAGTTACGGTAATAATTATCCTGACGCATCCAAGCTTTATAATGGCAGTGAGTGGGAGTATGAAGCTGAGGAAAGTGCATCCATCCATTATAAACGTACTCCACACGGCTTAATGAAGGCCTTATGAAGTGAAGCAATGCGTTTGCGTAAGAAAAATATCCATCCATCCATCTTCTACCGCTTATCTGGGGCCGGGTCAGACATGCCCAGACTTCCCTCTCCACAGACTCTTCTTCCAGCTCCTCAGGGGGGACACCGAGGCGTTCCCAGGCCAGCCGAGAGACATAGTCTCTCCAGTGTGTCCTAGGTCTTCCCCGGGGCCTTCTCCCGGTGGGAAACGCCCAGAACACCTCCCTAGGGAGGCGTCCAGGAGGCATCCGAGACAGATGCCCAAGCCACCTCCGCTGACTCCTCTCGATGTGAAGGAGCAATGGCTCTACTTTGAGCTCCTCCCGAGTGACCGAGCTCCTCACCCTATCTCTAAGGGAGCGCCCTGCCACCCTGCGGAGAAAGCTCATTTCAACTGCCTGTATCCGGGATCTCATTCTTTCGGTCATGACCCAAAGCTCACGACCATAGGTGAGAGTAGGAACGTAGATCGACCGGTAAATCGAGAGCTTCGCCTTGCAGCTCAGCTCCTTCACCACGACAGACCGGTACATCAGAAGCTGCACCGATCCATCCGTCAACCTCACGCTCCTTCCTTCCCTCACTCGTGAACAAGACCCCAAGATACTTGAGGCCGGAGCTCTCCACCAACCTGAAGAGGACATTATCCATTTTTAACAGGCTTTAAAGTAAAATATCTAGTTTCTGCCGGACCGCCTTCCATATTCCACTAAGAAAGTGTTACTCCCTCTTGCCGTTAAAGTGCTCACGTTACGTCCCTTCCATATACAACTTGCGGAGGTCAGTTACGCTTTCTTCCTAAGTTGAATACGGAAGACGGTCAGGCGAAAGCTAGATATTTTACTTTATAAGTTGTTAAATATGGATATTTTTCTTACACAAATGCATCACCTTTATTAACCCTCCAGAGTCGTGTTTACGCACTTTCTTCAGCTTCATGCTTGTCCCGTTCACTGCCATTATAAAGCTCGAATGCATTGTGTTCATCAGAAGGAAGAAAGCCATATACACCTACTGTAGGATGGCTTGAGGGTGAGTAAATCTTCAATTTTAAATTAAACTAATCCTCTAAATGTTCGTCATGGGACCATCGATGCCAATAAAGAGCATTTGTTTTTGAGTGAGCTAAAGAAATATCATACTTATAGAAGAAGACACTATGTATTTTTTTTTTACTGATACTGATGTTGTGCATCCAATCAAAAACGACAACAGGTATTTAGTGGGTATGTAGACCTGCTGTAGAACAGAAAATCGCAGGCTGTTTTATGCCGTATATTTGGACAGAAACAGTTAAATTCGAGAGAATGCATTCACATATCAAATGCATTTGTGCATATTCTGAAAGGCTTCTATTCGTTTCATTTTGGAAAGTGCATCGATAGTGACGGGGTGACCACAATAGAATTAGACATGAACAGAAATGAACACGATCATCATTGATTAGGACGCTGAAAATTTCACTCCAACAGAATCTTAAGAGAAACGTCAACAGAGTTGATTTTTTTAAATGAAGCATCACTGAGACCTACATTATGTTTACCGAAGTATGAAAGAACAAACTCTGAGCAATGAAACGTTTCCTCTGAGAGGCTGCTGCCACTAATGCTACAAGCTCTTTCCATCTTATGCACAGTGGTGAAATCAGCCGGAGAGAGAAACAAATATTATTCTGGTTTTTTTTTTAGGAAATGATTGAAGGGCTTACGAGACAAAACCTCTCTTTGCTGCAGCAAGCGTTGAGAGAGATATTTGTTAATCATGTTTCACTCCTCTCATTGTGCACTTCCTCTGATGGAGTGTTTACCACTTGCTTTTCAGAGACGGCAGCCAATGAAAGCTGCGGATGACAGTCGGCGGTGTGCCGTGAGATCATTTGATTCATTTTGCCTTTCTGAAAGTGACATTTTTATTCCACCGCTTCGAATTCGGGGTTTGTTTGCTTTTTTTGCAATGCCTCATGCAAGAACTTCAACCTTGTTTCTATTTACCCCTGCATTTTAACAGGAAATGACAGCGCAAGAAAATGAATATGAAAATGCGCACAAATTACAACCTGCCAGAGTCGCGAACCTCCGCACACCACGGGATCCATTTTCAGCTAATGACAGCAGTCACCACTTTCTGAAACCCTGTTATAAAGATCAATTCGTACATATTTTGACTCCATCTCTCGAATCAATCCAAGGACATCATTTCTGTGCTTCAACATCCCCTGACAGACAAATGGCACCAGATCAAGGGGGTCTCTTGCCTTTCAACAAATCAACAGGACGTATATTTATTTTAGATCCTTTTAAGAGCCATTCGATCATACATACTAAGAATCTACAGACGACAACAGCCATTAGCCGAGACGAGACCCCGGGATCTATAAAAATGAGAAAGCCGGGACGGTGGCAGGGTTCTGTCCATTTAGCCGACCGCTGAGAAACGTTAGATCTTGAAAGCAAACTTTCTAGATGGAAAGTTTCTAGACTAAAGCGTGACGATCTAAAACTCCTAAGGACAGACTAATTGTTTTTTTTGCAGCGAAGACTTCTGCGGAATAACTAGTTACGGAGACATATTATCTAGTTAGTAAATAATATCATCGCTTTGATTGCATGAGCAAAACTAGAGCTAGATAATGACACTATAGAGCGGCTTTATAGATTAATCGAATTTGTTTCAAATTTGACTAATTTTGCACGCTCTTACTGACCTGAGTTGAATCAATATTACGCTAAATAGTGACACTACTGTCTTCTGTTGAGATGCTTACAGCTGAATTTGAACTGACCGTTATCAGTTTGTCGCCGTAAATGAAGAGACGCCATAGGTTGGTATGGAGTGCCGCAAGGCTCAGTACTAGGACCGTTGCTTTTCACCCTGTACATGCTACCCTTGGGAGATATCATTAAGATAACGGTGATAAAATGTGACTTTTAGAAAGGTGACTTGACTTGTTATATAAAACGCTACAGAAATAAAGGTGTCTTGACAAAGTTTGGATGAAGAAGAACAACAAAAAAAGGTTGCTTTATGCGGTGGTCAGACAGCACTTCTTGGCCGGAATACACTGCCACGTGCAGTTTAGATGTAATCACGATAAACCTTGCATTTTATATAGCCGCAGCACATATATGATAACATCATACTTCTGAACACTTTTTGGAAACATAAGGTGCACACAGCTTTTAGCATTTACTAAAGCAATCCATCAGAGTTAGATGACGACTGCTATCATAAAGAAAATCTACAAGGACCCTATGACATTTTCAGACTGTTATTCGTGTGGCCTTTTGCCACTTTAAAATGGTACAATATAAGAGAAAGGTGGCAAATGCACTGGAGATGAATTAATAAAGGTTATTTCTTAAAGTAATTAGTTCTCTGAGAAAGCTAGCCCAGACGAAACTGGTTTGTTGCAGGGCTGAAATGAGATCTGGTTTATGGCGTCAGATGTTTCGCTATAAACATTTTGAATGAATTCATTAAAGCGCGTTTCGCACCGCAGGGCTGAAGTGTCTCCACGGAGGATTTGTTTCCCATGAGAGGTGACCTGTTTTGTTTTTAGCTGTCAGCTGCAACCTGTCTTGGGTTTATTCGCACAAACACACACTCGTCATATCACACACACACACACACACTTTAAAACACGGCGCGCAATCACCTTTGAAGTACTGTCATCTACTCTGCTCGCCTCCAACCTGAACTCTCCTGTCATGAAGACAACACATGCACAACAGGCTGTCGATAACAATACCGTTGAAATCTCTCCATTCACGATAACAATTACAAAGAATAAACTATTATGCTACTAAAAAAATGGCATTATATAGGTATTTCAAAGCATTAATTGTGCCTTGTAATGCACCTTATAATGGATCGTATGGACTCATGAATAATTGTAAGCGCAGTTGCAATGTGTTTTAATACTTATCTATTAATTAAACACACCTTTAGAAAGTCTAATGCATTGAAACAAATCACAGACAACCAATTTCAGATGTAACAAGGAATTTGCAAATATTATAATGCGTTTTAACTTTGGTTATAATTATTTATGTAAAGATATAATGCATTATAATACACATTAGGAACACTTTTAAAATGCAATAGGCCTATACTTTAAGGGATTTGAAAAAAATGTATATATATATATATATATATATATATAAAGGGTGATACAAGACAATTAAATATTAGTTAATATTCATAATCAGCAAATTGGCAAAAGATCAAACTTATAAAGGAAGTAAACATTGTTTTAATGTATTTAAAGAGTATTATAAAATGTTCAAATATAAAATACTAAAATAGTTGTCAAACTATTGTGTACCAGAAAACATATATTCAGGAATGGGGAGTAACGAAACACAAGTAACTCAGTTACGTATTTAAAATACAAAATTTGAGTGACTGTATTTCATTTTAAATGGGTGGTAATCAGATTACAGTTCCATCTGAAAAGTGTTTTAGATTACCAAAGTGATTACTTTGAGTTTTAATGTCATTTAAACAGATTCTCTGACTCTGACCATCTGAAAAAGACGAGTTCAGTTTCATGTTTTCCACTGTTTTCATGTTTTGTGAGTCATTTTATAATTGTAAAAAAGGTCACTGCAACTTTTTCTCACAATTTGTTTTTTCTCCTCACCATTGTGAGTTTGAATTTCACAATTCTGACTTCTTTTTTTTAGAATTGCGAGATTTAAACTCACAATTGCAAGTTATAAAGTATAAAATAAACATATTCTAAAGTATTTATGTTAAGTTACTAAACTTGAGTAATGTCACGAAATACATAACGAATGACTTTTTAAAGCATGTATTTTATAATCTGTAGTAAAATACATTTTAAAAGCCACCCAGCCCTGGTTACAAATATATGTCAAAATTTAAAAAAAAAAGATGCAAGGGAGATCTAGCATTACTGTATGAGATACATCAGTCCATCACTAATTATGTTACAAGAATCACCAAAAAAACTATCTAAAAACATGGGACATTCACATCTACAATGGTACAGTACACTAAAAAAACAAGCATATGACAATGTTTGGTTTGGTGGTGGCCGTAAAACAAACTTGTAAAAAAAAACAAAAAAAGACAGCGGCCTCTTCTTGAGCTTCTTGGAGATTGTCACACAGGCCTGCACCAATATTTTAGCGCATCAAAGTACTGGCACTTTAGACATCTTACTCTTCACAGATAGACGGTCAGGGCTGGGTGGGTTACTTTAAAATGTATTTCACTACCGATTACAGAATACATGCTTTAAAAAGTCATTTGTGACGTATTTCGTTACATTACTCAAGTTTAGTCACTTCATCTAAATATTTTAGAATACTTTGGAATACTAATAAGTGTGGAACAAACACAAAAAAGGTCATTGTGAGTTTTTATCTCACAATTCTGACTTTTTCCCTCAGAATTGCGTGATATAAAGTTGAAATTGTGAGTTATAAAGTCAGAATTATGAGATATAAACTCACAATATTGAGGAAAGTCAGAATTATGAGATATAAACTCGCAATATTGAGAAAAATCAGAATTATGAGATATAAACTCACAATATTGAGAAAAGTCAGAATTATGAGATATAAACTCACGATAATGAGAAAAGTCAGAATTATGAGATATAAACTCACAATATTGAGAAAAGTCAGAATTATGAGATATAAACTCAAAATATTGAGAAAAGTCAGAATTATGAGATATAAACTCACGATAATGAGAAAAGTCAGAATTATGAGATATAAACTCGCAATATTGAGAAAAATCAGAATTATGAGATATAAACTCACAATATTGAGAAAAGTCAGAATTATGAGATATAAACTGACAATATTGAGAAAAGTCAGAATTATGAGATATAAACTCACAATATTGAGAAAAGTCAGAATTATGAGATATAAACTCACGATAATGAGAAAAGTCAGAATTATGAGATATAAACTGACAATATTGAGAAAAGTCAGAATTATGAGATATAAACTCACAATATTGAGAAAAGTCAGAATTATGAGATATAAACTCACGATATTGAGAAAAGTCAGAATTATGAGATATAAACTGACAATATTGAGAAAAGTCAGAATTATGAGATATAAACTCACAATATTGAGAAAAGTCAGAATTATGAGATATAAACTCACAATATTGAGAAAAGTCAGAATTATGAGATATAAACTCACGATAATGAGAAAAGTCAGAATTATGAGATATAAACTGACAATATTGAGAAAAGTCAGAATTATGAGATATAAACTCACAATATTGAGAAAAGTCAGAATTATGAGATATAAACTCACAATATTGAGAAAAGTCAGAATTATGAGATATAAACTCACAATATTGAGAAAAGTCAGAATTATGAGATATAAACTCACGATATTGAGAAAAGTCAGAATTATGAGATATAAACTCAAAATATTGAGAAAAGTCAGAATTATGAGATATAAACTCACAATATTGAGGAAAGTCAGAATTATGAGATATAAACTCACAATATTGAGAAAAGGCAGAATTACGAGATATAAACTGACAATATTGAGAAAAGTCAGAATTATGAGATATAAACTCACAATATTGAGAAAAGTCAGAATTATGAGATATAAACTCACAATATTGAGAAAAGTCAGAATTATGAGATATAAACTCGCAATATTGAGAAAAGGCAGAATTATGAGATATAAACTCACAATATTGAGGAAAGTCAGAATTATGAGATATAAACTCACAATATTGAGGAAAGTCAGAATTATGAGATATAAACTCACAATATTGAGAAAAGGCAGAATTATGAGATATAAACTCACAATATTGAGGAAAGTCAGAATTATGAGATATAAACTCACAATATTGAGGAAAGTCAGAATTATGAGATATAAACTCACAATATTGAGAAAAGTCAGAATTATGAGATATAAACTCACAATATTGAGGAAAGTCAGAATTATGAGATATAAACTCACAATATTGAGGAAACTCATACTAAATTCACAACTGCAAGAAAAAAGTCAGTATTGCAAGTTCATATCTCCCAATATTGACTTTATAACTCACAATTGCAACTTTTAGAAAAAGATGCAGTGTCGAGTGAATTATAAAATGACTCACAAAACATGAAAACAGTGGAAAACATGAAACTGAACTCGTCTTTTTCAGGCGGTCAGAGTCAGAGAATCACCAATCGCTGTTTAAATGACATTAAAACTCAAAGTAATCACTTTGGTAATCTAAAACACTTTTCAGATGTAACTGTAATCTGATTACCACCCATTTAAAATGAAATACAGTCACTCAAATTTTGTATTTTAAACGCGTAACTAAGTTACTTGTATTTCGTTCTCCCCGAGCCTGTAGACGGTCACTCGTGTGTGTTTCCTCCTGCACACATGGATCAGTATGCACATTGACCTCCACCGAGCGAATGTCCATGCAGCACACGTGCACAAACACACACACACACACACACACACACACACACACACACACACACACACACACACACACACACTCTCCCTAAACACGCCGGAGAAATTGCCCAGTTATCCACTCTTGACAGACCAGTAACAACAGGCCTCGTTCGTATCGATCGTGCTCTCCATAGACTCTCTCTCTTCCCCATCACTCAGCAATTAACACAACCAGACCTGACCATGCATTCATTAACACCGCCCCCCCCCCCCCCCCCCCCCCGAACACATCCGAACGGAGGGCAGACGCCATCACAGCACCGGTTTACTTTGAGTCCGCTTTTTAAATTATCAATCAGAATAGCAGAAATTGCATGTCCCCTACCTGGCACGGCAAACTTAATATCGCAGACTTCTTCCATTCGTCTCCCATAATCCCCTTCTCTATTGGCTCTGCCCCCTGTAATTACACTCCGAGATTGATATTTGCCCTCATGGCCAAATGGATATGCATCTTCAGAAAGACAACGGACCGTCCAGGAGACTTTGTACTCCTGATTAACTACAATTCCAGCCGGTATTGGGTGTTGATCATCAATACTTATGTCTTAATAACAAGCCATGCTTATGTTTTAAATTTCACGACCGGTTAGAGTAAAACCAACATATTGAGGCACTAAAAAAAAAGTACCAGGATACTATGGTAATTTTGCATATTTGCATATAATGGTACCAATATTACCATGTCCTCACCATACTTTTTTGTACATGTGGTTAACAGCCATCAAGGCTAAACTAGTCAAACTGGTCAATAAAGTGTAAAAAATTAAAAAGGTAACACTTTATTTTACAGTGTCAATGTTACATATGTTTCATGTATTTACTTTAGTAATAACTAGAAATGATGCATAATTACATGCAATTAATCCTAAACCAAACCCTAATCCTACAGTAAGTACATGTAGTAAATTGTTATTCCTCAGTACTTTAATGTATAATTACACTGTAATACTGACACCTTAAAATAAAGTGTAACTAATTAAAATCGTACATTTGAGAGAAAAAGGGATAAAAAAATACAACAAAAACCTTGTATCCGAGATATATTCTTTGTAGCGCCAGTAAAAATTTAAATCATTTTAATAAGTTGATGTGGTGCTTAAAATCTTTACTTATTAAAATTATTATCAAAAATGAAAACAATTGTGCTGCTAATATTTTTGTGGAAAATGGTGTGTGTGTGTGTGTGTGTGTGTGTGTGTGTGTGTCTCATCCCCCTCACTTTTGATCAATTTAATGCATCCTTCCCGAATAAAAGTACAAAAACTTCAGAATTACCTTCAAATATGTGTGCATTAACTCCAAAATCTAATTTGAATCCAATTTCTGTTTCTCAATTGACAGATTAATGCAACGTTTGCATTATAATTCACGCTCTGACACTTTTCACCACGCAAAGACGAACTACATTGAGCCGGCGTAGCGAGCGGCATTTGCATTCAGGTGCTTGCATTGGGTTTGTTGAAGCAAGGTCTGGCTTTTGCATTCATTTACAAGTAGAACAATGAAGGTAATTTCACCAAACGTCGTGTATTTACACTAGCGAGCCAAGTACGGTGCAGATCATCGAGTTTTTCTCACCAGTTCCGTCGACTGAAATCAATGCGACGGGTCGCAAAAAAAATAGCCCTTGCTCTTTGCAGACATCAGGATTTCCCGTTTAACTCGGAAAGCAAATTGTGAAAGACACAAAGAGTCCAGACCGCCGGGATCATAATGCGATGAGGACAAAAAAACGAATGCGAACGCTCATCATGTGGAACAAGACTTCAGATTTAGGCAGAGCGGCTTTGTACGGCCGCCACGGCGAGCTGAATCGTCGTGCCATTTCGCTGATTAGGCCTTCATCAAATCGCTGTTGCTTTCTGAGCGGAGGCCGCGCGCGCCGATCCGCAAAGTCCCCCCCCCCCCAGAAAGCCGTGCTTTCTGATCCAGCGCTGGCTGTGTTCAGCAGCACATGGCGTCTCCGAGAGGGAAAAAAAAGAAAAGGAAAAATGCTTAATTTTCTGAACAAGAGCTCCCAAGATAGCTCTCTGCTTTGAGTAGCAATTAATGCATTTTCTTGCTCAGTGGCTTGTCAAACACATTAATCTGTGGCGAGGGTAGCAGCGAGTGCACGAGTTGAAGGTGATATAAGAACACAATATAGCCAAGAAGTCATTTAGGTTGATTGATGTGCACCACGAGCACATGAGCGACAAGCCGTTTAACCGGCAACGTCGTCGAACGCAAATTAGCCCCGTACTATAGACTTCTTTCTGCAATTAGGTGAATGCATACCATCTCTAACTCCAGCTAACACCGTAATGAGGCATTATTAATGAGAACTAAAGCAGAAATAAACCTGCGACTGTGTTCTTATTTAGCGAGTTCGCTTGGAACAAATCGGGCTTCTTTTGCTGTCTTTGCACCCCTTTCAAGCTTTCTTAATTAGCTTAACCAGCAAGTCAACCAGCTCCAAAGCCTGTAACAAAGCAGCGCTGCCCAGCTCGAACCGCCATGGATATTCATCTCAGAATGTCCTTGTTGGAAATGTGCAATCGCTGCACACGCCGCGTCCTAATCAGACTCGATGCGACAATTTGTCTGTCCACACCGGACGTGACGGGACTTTGATAACGTCAATCAAAAATCACAGCCAATCAGAAGAGCGCGTGGGCGGGAGGACAAATTTATGACTATTAAACCGTTTTAACATTATTAAAATCACTAAGTCATTGAATACACTTGTCTGTTCACAATGAGTTGAACGTACTCGTTTCCTTTCATTCGTTCTGACATGAATTGACCGTTCACAAAGCCCCGCCCCCTTTAGTTACCGTTGCTATGTCCGCTCTCACGCCACACATCATGTTCTCACGATGTGAAAAATACATCCTGGAGCAAAGAGGACACTGACAACGTATGAAACAGTTTCATATTTAAAATAGTGTAATTTTTTAAAGAAGTTTAATCAATAAATGGCGTCTAGTGTGTCTTTAATGTGTCGCTGGAGCTCCTCGATCATCTCTTCATACTAGTTCATTTATAGCATCAGATAAACATGAATGAACATCAGAAGGAATGTTGTTTCAAAGACGCACAATTTTTCAAGTTCAAGTTCACCAACGTCAATCCACTAACTCCCCTGACCGCTTTGACGGATAAAATCGCGGATTCGGGGTCATGATTGGTCAGATCGCCTGTCAATCAAACTGTGAAGGGTCAATTGTCCGTTGTTGCTTTCAGAACGGCTATAAAAGACACAAAATGATATTAAAACTCACATAAACATTACCTGAGATTATCATTATCATACTTTGTGTCGTTGTTCCAGCTGCGACTTTGCAGAAAAATCGAAACTGTTGCTAAAATAGAATCGCAATCACGGCCGGTAAGGACAAAAACTCTGATTAACACGGAAAAGATCTCATTTATCGTGTGTCACGACGCGTCTGAAGTGTCAGGTTGTCATGTTGGTTTTCGTAGCTGGTTGACCAGCTAGCTTACCAGAGAGAAACTAGTTATGTTCCACACACTGAGGAAAACATGCACTTTTAAGCACATGCTGCATCAATAAGTCAACGTTCCTTATAAAATAGAACGAATTCAGCAAAATGGTTAAATGTTCATGCACCTGCAGAACAAATGCTAGCATTGCATAAGCGAACAGAAGCATTTATTCAACCACCTCCAACTTTAAATGCACACAGAACTAGTCCTTAACTAATATTAGTCGTGGCGTTTTATTCAACGCTGACACCGCCGCTGAACTTAGCGCTTCACAAGATATACATTTTAACACTTTTTATGCATAGAATCGAACATTATGCAATGAGGGCATCAGGCAAAGAAATGCACTGGGAATACATGGCACTATTTTAAACTTAAATAAAGCACCGCATCTTTTAAAAGTTGAGTCCCGCTATTAAAGCTACAGATGTATCCATACAGAGCTGCAACTTAATCTCAATGTATGCAAAAATATAGCAATATCTTCTCAGCTTAATTTCGACTGAAAGGGGAGAGGAATCCAGCGTCTCCGGGGTCTAATGCTGATAGACTCCATTTTGCCAAGAATTAAGGGAGGAAAATAACAAATTATGCATGTCAGCTTCTGCTATTAAAGCAATTTGGAGCATCAAGTAAAAAAACTCTCTCAAATAGTCTCAGAGCAATTTGCTGGCAGTCTGACACTACAAAGAAGCTGAGCGTTGAGATGAAGATGGCGTGACGCACAGATCAGGTGTGTGAGATTTCTCTGTGGTTTTCTGTAGGCTGTGAACCCTGATGTTTTACAACGGGGTTTACAACTTTCAAACGTGCCATGTGATAAACTTGAGATGATCTAATCCAACTTCTGTTTGCTCAAAGACATTTGATTGTGTGTGTGTGTGTGCTTGTTTTGGCTACTTGTGAGCACCAAATGTCGTCATTTATACCGTGAAACACTTTCTCAAGCCACTAGTGAGACATTGACTGGTCCTCACTAGATAAAACGGCGTATAAATCAAGCAAAAGCTGTTTTTATGTAAATCTAGTGATGGTCACATGATTCTGTGATGGTCGGTTTAGGAGTAGAGGTTGAGTTAGGAGAGAGAAAATATCATTGACCTGATATAAAATCAATGGAAGTCTATGAATGTCCTCATTAAGATAGCAAAACAAATGTGTGTGTGTGTGTGGGGGGGGGGGGTTCCATACGTTATGGGGACCAAATGTCTACAGTAATACTAGTAAATTTTGATCTTGTGGGGACATTTTTTTGGTCCCCATGAGGAAACAAGCTTATAAATCATACAGAATGATCTTTTTTGAAAATCTAAAATAGCAGAACATTTTGTGTGATGGGTAGGTTTAGGGGTAGGGGTAGTGTAGGGGGACAGAATGTACAGTTTGTACAGTAGAAAAACCATTACGCCAAATGAATGTCCCCATAAACCATGAAAACACAACATCTGTATGTGTGTGTGTGTGTGTGTGTGGGGGGGTATTCCATACATTATGGGGACCAAATGGACGCCTATGGAATGTCCCCATAAACCATGAAAACACAACGTGTGTGTGTGTGTGTGTGTGTGGGTTTTCCCTACATTATGGGGACCAAATGTCCCCACAGGTATAGTAATAAAAGTAAATTTTGATCTTGTGGGGACATTCTGTTGGTCCCCATGAGGAAACAAGCTTATAAATCATACAGAATGATCTTTTTTGAAAATCTAAAATAGCAGAACATTTTGTGTGATGGGTAGGTTTAGGGGTAGGGGTAGTGTAGGGGGACAGAATGTACAGTTTGTACAGTAGAAAAACCATTACGCCAAATGAATGTCCCCATAAACCATGAAAACACAACATCTGTATGTGTGTGTGTGTGTGTGTGGGGGGGTATTCCATACATTATGGGGACCAAATGGACGCCTATGGAATGTCCCCATAAACCATGAAAACACAACGTGTGTGTGTGTGTGTGTGTGTGGGTTTTCCCTACATTATGGGGACCAAATGTCCCCACAGGTATAGTAATACTAGTAAATTTTGATCTTGTGGGGACATTCTGTTGGTCCCCATGAGGAAACAAGCTTATAAATCATACAGAATGATCTTTTTTGAAAATCTAAAATAGCAGAACATTTTGTGTGATGGGTAGGTTTAGGGGTAGGGGTAGTGTAGGGGGACAGAATGTACAGTTTGTACAGTAGAAAAACCATTACGCCAAATGAATGTCCCCATAAACCATGAAAACACAACATCTGTATGTGTGTGTGTGTGTGTGTGTGGGGGGGTATTCCATACATTATGGGGACCAAATGGACGCCTATGGAATGTCCCCATAAACCATGAAAACACAACGTGTGTGTGTGTGTGTGTGTGTGGGTTTTCCCTACATTATGGGGACCAAATGTCCCCACAGGTATAGTAATACTAGTAAATTTTGATCTTGTGGGGACATTCTGTTGGTCCCCATGAGGAAACAAGCTTATAAATCATACAGAATGATCTTTTTTGAAAATCTAAAATAGCAGAACATTTTGTGTGATGGGTAGGTTTAGGGGTAGGGGTAGTGTAGGGGGACAGAATGTACAGTTTGTACAGTATAAAAACCATTACGCCTATGGAATGTCCCCATAAACCATGAAAACACAACATCTGTATGTGTGTGTGTGTGTGTGTGTGTGTGTGGGTATTCCATACATTATGGGGACCAAATGGACGCCTATGGAATGTCCCCATAAACCATGAAAACACAACATGTGTGTTATGGAGACAAAATGTCTGCACAAAGATGGCAATATGCAAAAAGTGTGATGGGTAGGTTTAAACAAATACATCTAAAAAATATTCAACACCTTCACTACTGGTACAGCCCCCAGCTAACAGAGAACGTTCTGGCAAGGTTCTCTGAAAGTTATGAACAAACATTATCCCTGTAACATTAACAGAAACTTCGTACAAAGCTATCTGGCTTTTAATAATGCTCTCATAACTTTAGCACAAAAACATTGTTCATAGAACATGTTTAAATTCAATAGTCAGTCTGCAATATGTAAAAGCCTGTGACCAGCGTTTGGTTGCCAGGGTGATTCTCTATGATTGCTCAAATTGTGCTGAACTTCAGTACTTAGGGTCGATGGTTTGAACGAATTACAAAGAAATGTTTCTTGAGCAGCAAATCAGAATGATTTCGGAAGGATCATGTGACTCTGAAGACTGGAGTAATGATGCTGAAAACTTTGACACAGGAATAAATTACAGGTTAAAACATATTCACATGGAAAATAGCTATTTTCAATTGTAATAACATTTCACAAAACTACTTTTTACAGTATTTTTGATCGAATAAATCCTTGGTGAGCATAAGAGACTTCTTTCAAAATCACACTGACCCCAAACTTTTCTGCTTGTCAGACAGCGGCCATTAAATCAGATCCCGGGGTGTTCTTAAATACACTGTCAAACACACATATTTTGCATTCTCATTCTTATGAATTAATCACCGAAAAACAATAACAGGGAAAATAGCAGGAGACGGAGAGAGAGATTTACATTTCCACAACTAGCATTTACTGCAGACGCCCATTTGAATACACGATGCGGAAAAAAGCTTGTTAAGATGCTGGTGGTGGGAAGGTCGGATACACACACAAAAATAATCACACTTACTCAGCCCATTATATCCATAAATAGGATAATGACTAGGATGGGTGAAAGTCACCGCAGCGGATTGATCTCAGAGATATGAGAAGTCGTGTATTTCTCTTTCGTTTGCCTTCTTTCCAGCTCAGTGAAACAGAACATGAACTTAATGTGAAAGGTGTTGGTCCCTAGTGTGATTTATTATTTGTTATGACTTCACTGGGTAGATGCATTAATAATGTGGGAGCCGGGAGATACAGTATGCACGGACCTATATACGGCAAAACCCAGAAGAACCTGTTGAATATACAAGCAAGAACACTGACGGCCAGACGAACAAGTGTAAGGGCTGTAAACCGGTACATACTGGTGGCCAGTGTTGTCAACGTCACAGAAAATGAGATGACGCAAGACTCTTGGACTGGAAAGAGCAAATGAATTATGAGAACACTGGTTATTTGCCCTTTGCAAACAGTTTGATTGACAGGCGATCTAACCAATCATAACCCCGAATCTGCCATTTTGTCTGACAAAGCAGTCAGGGGAGTTAGTAGATTAACGTTGGTGCACTTGAATCACGTCTTGAAACAACATTCCTTCTGATGTTCATTCATGTTTATCTGACGCTATAAATGAACTAGTATGAAGAGATGATCGGTTCACGATTGATTGTTTAAATTTCTTTTAAAAAATTACTATATTTTAAATATGAAACTGTTTTCACACTTCGTGAGAACATGATGTGTGGCGTGAGAGGCTTGTCGGACATAGCAACAGTAACTAAAGGGGGCGGGGCTTTGCAATTCGGTTGCAATTTTCTAATGCATGTTGCCGCTTATATGCAGGGCTGGGTGGGTCACTTTTAAAATGTATTTCACTGCTGATTACAAAATACATGCTTTAAAAAGTAACGTTTGTGACGTATTTCGTTACATTACTCAAGTTTGGTAACTTCATCTAAATACTTTAGAATACTTTGGAATACTAATAAGTGTGGAACAAACACAAAAAAGGTCATTGCCAGTTTTTATCTCACAACTCTGACTTTTTCCCTCAGAATTGTGTGATATAAAGTTGCAATTGTGAGTTATAAAGTCAGAATTATGAGATATAAACTCACAATATTGAGAAAAGTCAGAATTATGAGATATAAACTCACAATATTGAGAAAAGTCAGAATTATGAGATATAAACTCACAATATTGAGAAAAGTCAGAATTATGAGATATAAACTCACAATATTGAGAAAAGTCAGAATTATGAGATATAAACTCACAATATTGAGAAAAGTCAGAATTATGAGATATAAACTCACAATATTGAGAAAAGTCAGAATTATGAGATATAAACTCACAATATTGAGAAAAGTCAGAATTATGAGATATAAACTCACAATATTGAGAAAAGTCAGAATTATGAGATATAAACTCACAATATTGAGAAAAGTCAGAATTATGGGATATAAACTCACAATATTGATAAAAGTCAGAATTATGAGATATAAACTCACAATATTGAGAAAAGTCAGAATTATGAGATATAAACTGACAATATTGAGAAAAGTCAGAATTATGAGATGTAAATTCTCTAAATTCGCAATTGCAAGAAAAAGTCAGTATTGTAAGTTCATATCTCCCAATTCTGACTTTATAACTTGCAATTGTGAGTTTAAATCTCGCAATTCTGAGAAAAAGAAGTCAGAATTTTGAAATTCAAAAAAAAACAAATCTTGAGAAAAAGTTGCAGTGACCTTTTTTACAATTATAAAATGACTCCCAAAACACGAAAACAGTGGAAAACATGAAACTGAACTCGTCTTTTTCAGACGGTCAGAGTCAGAGAATCACCAATCGCTGTTTAAATGACATTAAAACTCAAAGTAATCACTTTGGTAATCTAAAACACTTTTCAGATGGAACTGTAATCTGATTACCACCCATTGAAAATGAAACACAGTCACTCAAATGTTGTATTTTAAATACGGAACTAAGTTAGTTGTGTTTCGTAACTCCCCAACCCTGCTTATATGTTTTCTGGTACACAGTCAAATCCTCAGTGTTAAACAAACACTGCTGAGTTTTTATATGGTCTCAATCTATAGAGAGTAAAAGTAACACTGGAACAGTCGCAGTTCATGGAATAAAGTAGATTCGCTCTGAGCATTAGTAAAGACGCTTGCAGTTCACAAGCAGAAACACTGAAGATAACAAGAACAACAAGAACAGAAAAAAGAGAAGTTAAAGCGAACTGACTCACAGCCTTAAATCAACTGCAAATAAAATCAATATCTCACCAGACGATGATTAAACAACTCCAAAACCCGCAGTACCGTTTTCACTCATTACCGGTTTGGCTTTATTTTTCATATGGTACATGTACAAATGTTGAAGTCACTATTATGGTGATTAGTGTTCCCTTTAGTTGGCCGCTTCGCCATTAGCTTCGGTTGAATGAATTCTCTTTCAGCATTTGTTGAAAGTGCATGCTATCACTATTGTCAACAATATTTCAAGCTCCTGACCACAATGACCTTTTACTATGTGCTGGATTTTGTGAGTTCCTAAGTAAGTCTTTAAAAACAGCAATTGTCATTATTAACTGCGATCTTCTCCTAACCCTTATTATTGAACAAACTGCTCATGTTTATGCTTTTATTAGGCATTTATCTTGGTTTTTATATCTCAGAAAGGAATCCATGCTGGTTTATGTGGGATGTTTCAGCCGGGTAGAGATAAAAATGCAACGGTCAGGTTGATTTTGCTTGTTGATCGCTTGTCACGACTTGTATCTCTGGTTTAGTTGGCACAAATGCAATAGCTGTATTGATTCTTAATGCAGGTTTAGCTGAATGTTTTCAAATCCCAAACTACAACCACACTTATAGCTAAATTGTTCCTGCGAGATTAAACGGAGCATCTAAGATTGTCTCCTGCATGGGCAACAGAGTTTCAGATGAGATCTCAAAACTACATCTCAAACTACACTCGGACTTGCCAAGATACAAAAGTGAGTTCAATACTCTCGCTGTATGACGACCACTGACTCATTTGTGTCTATGTTTAGTCTAAACACAAGTTGATACTTCAAATACAAATAATTGAAAACACCATTAAGTCTCCTGAACTAAGAAAGAGCAACCTTAAGATTTACACACGCGAAAACCCGGCCAAAACTCATTAAATACCTTAAGGAACACTTACACATAAGTCTTGCGTGCTTTCAACATAATTGTACTCCAATTTGAAACTTGCAGGTGCTGTTAATGAACAACATCCTCGCTGACAAATGTTGCTCTTAAAAGAAATTAAATTTGGCCCCAAATTCCAGCATCGT
>CM074298.1:1807500-1937500 GCA_037194245.1 Opsariichthys bidens | reverse complement strand
AATTTTGACTTTTCTCAATATTGTGAGTTTATTTCTCATAATTCTGACTTTTCTCAATATTGTGAGTTTATTTCTCATAATTCAGACTTTTCTCAATATTGTGAGTTTTTATCTCATAATTCTGACTTTATAACTCACAATTGCAACTTTATATCACACAATTCTGAAAAGTCAGAATTGTGAGATAAAAACTCACAATGACCTTTTTTGTGTTTGTTTCACACTTATTAGTGTTCCAAAGTATTCCAAAGTATTTAGATGAAGTTACTAAACTTGAGTAATGTAACAAAATACGTTACAAATGACTTTTTAAAGCATGTATTCCGTAATCTGTAGTGAAATACATTTTAAAAGTGACCCACCCAGCCCTGTGTGTGTGAGTTATATATATATATAGACATGCACTCATGTACATTCATAAATATTAAACCAGAAAAAATCATTTGCAGGAGCTTTACCATGAGGGTTTTGGACTGAGGACGAGTAAACAAAGTTTTTTGTTCTGTTTTGTCCATGTCAGCTACAGCTCCCCCACTATCGGTCAGTTAAACGCCAACACTGCTCAGGGTCATCTGACCACTCAACATGGAGTGTTGACCCACCGTGATAAGTGGTGACGATTAAATAATTAAATTAAATGACTGTTGCCCTCAGAACATCATTTTGATTTGTTCCAGAGATCATCCACCCCCACGCATGTCAGCAACCACACAACAATCAGCAAGACGAGAACAAATAGAAACTAATGGCGGCACCGCTGGAGTTTCCAGACGGCACAGCGCTACGTCGCAACTAAACACACAGGCTTCGTGCGCAAGCCTTTCATCTGCAAGTCTGCACAAATCCAAGCGTGGGGTAAATAATTAAGTAAAACAAACGCAAAGACAGATCGCTGCGTAACCGTAAGCGCCTGACGGATCCGAGTTGAAAGGCTGAGGAAGACGCCGCCTTTCCACTCCAGGTGTTGTTATCGTTCAACCGCGTTTGAGACCTTGTGTGTAATGAGTGGTTTATCAGCACGTAACAGACCGCCTTTAGTAGTAAATCACCAGCGGTAAACAAACCTATGACGTGACACTGTACCTCGTAAGATAAAGCCATAATTAAACCCACAGCTCTTATCATCACACGGGGAATTATGTCATTTAAATCTGCACCTTGTAAAATAGCCGCCTGAACCAATTACGGGAGGCTCGTATGTGTCTCTCTCAAATGTCATTTTCATTTCGAGTAGGAATCGTTTGGCTTGATTGCTGTAACCGAAGGGAAAAATTAAATCAGAAATCCATCTATATGTGTGACGGAGGTTCGGATCGCAGATGAAGGTCTTCATCTGATGTGTTTTAGAGGTGACTGGAAAGTGACTTTGACAAAGTTCGGATGTCTAATGTTTCGGTTCAGATGGAGATACGTGGTATAGCGCCACGGTATTACTGGACGAATGTCACAAAAACTGTCAGGAACATGTTCGGGTCAGATTTTCACTCGCAAAGAAAAAGGGGAAAAAAAAACTAAATTTACAAATGAGGTCTATTTTATTTTCATGACAAGCACCGTTTTCTGTAAATTCACGTACAAGATAATAAAATAATTATTTCGTAAAATTACAAAAATGGGAATTTCTGGGGGGAAATGTTCTTAGATGTCATGGGAGAAAATAAAATAAAATAAAATAGAATTGAATAGTAAATAAAATAAAATAAAATAGTAAATAAAATAGAACAAATAGTATAGAATAAAATAAAATTTAAAAAATTAAATTAAATTAAAATAAAATAGAATAGAATAAAATAAATGAATAAAATAAAACAAAATAGTAAATAAAATAGAATAAAATAAAATAAAAAAAGAATAGTGAATAAAATATAAAAAATAAAAAATAAAAAATTAAATTAAATTAAAATAGAATAGAATAAAATAAATAGATAAAATAAATAAAATAGAATACAATAAAATTTAATTAAATAAAATTTAATTAAATTAAACTAAATTAAATTAAATTAAATTTAAAAATAAATTTTTTTTTTTTTTTAAATTTTTTAAAAATCTTTGTGAAGTTCTGTTTTGTTGTAAATATAGCACAGTAATACCATGGTATTCTCTGCAGTATCTTGGAGCACCACGTAACCACCATGTTACATTAATATAATAATCATTCATTACTATGAGCATCACATCTGATAATACCACAGTGTTTTTTCTGTAATGCAATCATTTTCTCTTTTACAATAATGCTAATATATCTATTATTTCAGTTGAAAAAAAATAAATAAAATCTGTGCAGATCCTCAGATATACACTTCAGCAATTAAAGTAAATTACCAAGACATGAAATTACCATAAAACAAGGAAAGGAGGGAAGGCATGTCAATTAGTTGTAATAACTAACACGCACACACAGACATAATTAAAACACATCGCTGTTAACAATAACTGCGAGTGCGTCGTCACGATGTGCATCAACCCGCGCGCATCTTACATCAGATTTACCCCTGGCAATCTACATTAAACCTCCAATGCCGGACACGTTCATTAAGCAGAAATGACCAGCGTTCCATTTGCCTCCAAACTATTCACCCATGACCGACAGAAAGGTCACGGCTTTGGACGCAGCGGACTCGCATCTGGCCAAAATTAGAGCGTGAAAAGGCACTGTTCCGCCGTGACTGTGTTGTTGACGTCCTCTGCATCAAATGAGGACCGTCGGACCATCTCAAAACTGCACAAATGATGCCAAGGCAATGCCAGTGACCCGCCGCGATGTGTCAAGAATGATCTCATATTCAGCGCTGGCCGCACCCAACAACAACTGCCATCGCATCAGAATAAGAGCTGAGCCATAGTGATTATTGTCACTCTGCGGAAAATCTCCCATCCTTGGGTTTTAATGAAGACAGGAGAGCGCGGAGAACTGGGGCAGTCCGAGACGGGCAGATGAATTGTCGTGTCTCTCGGGTATTAACTTACAAAGCCCATTACAGCAGTAAAAACAACAGGGAAACGCATGCAAAAGCCCAGCGGCTCGTCCCACCCCTAATCTCCCGAAGATATGCATCGTTGGATCAAATCCCACTGTATCCTCAGATTAAATGTGTGCACTTGCAACAGTGTGATATTAGAAGCAGATGGTCATATCATAACTTATTGACAATGAAAGAGGGAGTTTATACGTCTGTACGGCTCACAGGCATGCGGATCCACAGAGAGACACGCGCTCAAGCCACACAGTCCTGGAAAAACGATTAATTAAGGCTCCGAGGGGTTCTTCAGGCAACTCCAAGAACATTTTATGTCAAAAAGAACTGTGGCACAAAAGATATATATATATATATAATATACAGTATATATATTTATATTCACACACACACACTAGTACAATATTTACAAAATGTAAATACTTACTTATTTAATATGCATGAAATAATGTGGCAATAAATACAAAAATTGTTTTGGTGCAGGTATACAATATATATACATACAATATTTAAAATGCAATATTTCATCCATATTAAATACTTAAGTGCTTGCATATTTAATATGCATGAAATATTGTGCAATAAATAAATAACAAATTTCTGGTGCAAAAATATATACACAATATATAATAAAATACATATATATAATTAAAATAAAATATTTCATGCATATTAAATACATAAGTAAGTATTATTTGCATATTTAATATGAAATATTGTGCAATAAATAAAAAAAAAAAACATTTTCTGGTGCAAATATATATATATATATATATATATATATATATATATATATATATATATATATATATATATATATATATATATATATATATATATATATATATATATACACACACAATAAATACATATATATAAATAAAATTGAATATTTCAGAATATTAAATACATACGTAACCCTTACTTGCATATTTAATATGCATGAAATATTGTGCAATAAATAAAAAAAATGTTTTTCTGTTGCAAATATATATATATATACAATAATATATATAATTAAAATAAAATATTTCATGCATAATTAAATACATAAGTAAGTATTATTTGCATATTTAATATGAAATATTGTGCAATAAATAAAAAAAAAAACATTTTCTGGTGCAAATATATATATATATTATATATATATATATATATATATATATATATATATATAATATATATATATAATATATATATATATATATATATATATACACAATAAATACATATATATAAATAAAATTGAATATTTCAGGAATATTAAATACATACGTAACCATTACTTGCATATTTAATATGCATGAAATATTGTGCAATAAATAAAAAAATGTTTTTCTGTTGCAAATATATATATATATACAATAATATATATAATTAAAATAAAATATTTCATGCATATTAAATACATAAGTAAGTATTATTTGCATATTTAATATGAAATATTGTGCAATAAATGAAAAAATATATACACAATATTTAAAATACAACATGTCATGCAAATGAAATACATAAGTATTATTTGCCTATTTAATATGCATGAAAAATTGTCAATAAGTAACAATTACATTTATTATAAATGCACCAAAACAAAAATACAGACAACAAATACAAATGAATTTTAGCATAGAAACAGAGCTGTCCACTTTTGTTGTCCAGTGTGAACGCAGCCCTACATTGACAGATACGCACACACAACCAAACACAGTTCAACAGCAAGAAGGAAATTCAGAGCACACACACTTCAGGACACAGTGAGACACAAATCCAGAGATGATTAAAATCTGGATGTTCGATCGCCGAGGCTACTCGCCGAAACAGCTGCCATATTTACAAATGTTTCTGCGTAAACATTCACACTAAAACCCCATCGAGCATCTCCCACACTATAATGAATGCTATCCTTCCTTAAAAAAACACAATATATTCATGTTATTGTCAGCGACTTATTTATACATGTGGCATAATCTGACACAATCCAACGCAGATAATAACAGGCTGAAACATTCATCTGCATGTGCCATTGTAACGCATGCGTCCATATGCACTCATAAACCGCTCTGTACACGCTGCGCGGATCAGCTTTTGTGCTAATTTACATTCTAACAAAAGTGCAGACGCTCTAGCGAAAAGGAAACACATTTATATACTGTGCATTATCAATCTGAGAGGTTCTATATGAATGTATATCATTACTGTGCGATCTAGATTCAATGCTCTCGTGTCTTTATCGTATCTTATTAACTGTGAGACGAGAGACTAACTGACCTCAGCTCAGCTCCCCGAGGAAAATGACATTGCTCTTTCAAAGCTCACGAGTCGTAATGGAGTTCTTACTTTAGTGGATATGAGTTTTCCAATGCCAGTAGATACAATCGAGTTCTGCCGATTCAAATGTGACATAGGATCATACAGACTAAAGAAAATTCTGGACTGAAACAGAAACCGAAAACTCAAAATGCACTGGCTGAAAAACCAAATCGATTGTTTTCCTAACGTATTGCTATTATTTTTTGTAAAAAATAAATAAAATATATATTTTTAATTGTTTTTATTTTAATTAATTTCATAAATATAAACTAATTATATTTAAAAAAGATTTTAAAAAAACATTATATTAAATTAATTAATCATCAGTTAATTTGATCATAATAAAACGTAAATTAAATTAAATTAAAATAAAATAGAATAAATAAAATAGTAAATACAATAAAATAGCATAGCATAGAATACAATAGAATAAAAAATAATAAAATAAATAAATTAAAAAATCAAATTAAATTAAAATAAAAATAAAATAGTAAATAAAATAGAATAAAATTAAATTAAAACAAATAAAAAAATAAAAATAAATAAAATATTTTATATATAATTTTATATATATATATATATATATATATATATATATATATATATAATATATATATATATATATATATATATATATATATATATATATATATAAATAATAAATGTGTAAATTAAAACATGAAAGAAAAAAAAATTCTTGGTTGAATGATAATGTGTTATTATTATAATTAATAATAATTAGTATTAGTATTATTGTAATAATACTAATATATTTCTCTCATAACTTCTTACGTTTTTATTTTGGTGGTTTATTTGAAGCTGCTCAGTTGAAAACTATTTCGACGAATATTTTCGGTCGCCCAAGTTTTGGTGCATCATTAATACAGACGCATTTCCCAGGAGAAATCTCCATGTTCTTCCCGTTTCATCAAATTGCTGTCTAGGAAAAACAATTGACATATCAAAGAGATCTCATTGGTGAATTTTGCACGATCTCCCTTTGCGGAGCGGTTTGTGTGATTTAGTCGAGCTTTTAACTTCCTGTTTCACTCCACCTGAGCTGTGGACCATCAGCCACTGGAGTCACGCCGCCTGACAGCAGGCGAGCTCTCTTTTTCTCTTTCTTTCTTTCATGCCACCATCATTCTGGTTCAGTCTATCACACACACACACACACACACACACACACACTGTCAGAGATAAACTGCACACTTTCGCTGAAACACTGCCGTCCTCAAGTCAGCGCTCAACACGGCATGGAAAATCTCAATACATCTGCAATACTGTCACAAAATACTGTTTTACTGCAGTAAAATCATATGGAGGAAGCGCCGCTGGTTCTGTGAAAACCACAGCCTTTACTTTAAGAAAAAGTGTAATTAATGATTTTATCTATTAAGATTTAATGCATGAAAGATCATAAATGTACGCTCCGAAATATAGTTTACAATAAGACTTTACGTCCAAAATAATAGATGAACAATAATAATAATGCTGGGCAAATTAAAAGTAAAAATCTAAAATAAAAGTTTGTGTTTACATAATATATGTGTGTGTGTGTATAATTATTACGTATAAATAAATACACACAGATGCATGTATATTTAAGAAAAATTGGTTATATTCATATATAAAATATTTATAGAACTTATAAAAATACATGTATACAGTATATACATGCAAATATTTCTTAAATATATACATATGTGATTATATGATTAATATATATATATGCTTTTTTGCATTATAATGATGAGAATTTATGTTGTGATAATATAATATAAAACAATATAATATAATACAATATAATATAATATATTATAATATAATATAATACAAAACTATATAATATAATACAATATAATATAATATAATATAAAACAATATAATATAATATAATATAATATAAAACAATATAATATAATATAATATAATACAATATAATATAATATAAAAACAATATAATATAATACAATATAATATAATATAATATAATATAATATAAAATAATATAATATAATACAATATAATATAATATAATATAATATAAAACAATATAATATAATATAATACAATATAATATAAATAAAAACAATATAATATAATATAATATAATATAATACAATATAAAACAATGTGGGGCAAAATATTATCCGGTTAAAAAATGTCCTAATTAGTTTCATAATACATGTTGTATTAAAAGAATAAATAGGTAAGTAATTTAACTAAAAAAATAATAATATTATATCTTCATGACATTTATTATAAGTCACCACAGATTTGTATTTGTTTTGTCTTTTGAGGGGCATACGATCCGGACCGAAACGGTGCATCGGCAGATCTGATCAAAGCAGGGCTGGAGTCAAATCCGTGATGTAGGGTCGCGGGTTTGACCGACCGACCGCCGGCTCGCGCACAAAGTCAACACGCATTCCCAGAGATTGGAATTCCGCAAGCTGTGCCGGGCCAGTCCACAATAGCCATAATCAAATATGAATGGCTCCAGTAATACTGCCGCGCTCTCCAAAGATAGAGGTGAACAGCGGGCAATAACTCAACAAGATGAATCATTTTCAGGAGATGTTTGGAATTGAGGGCTTACTTTGATGGCTACCGCGAGTGAAGTGACGATGGAGAGTTCATCCTATCAGCGGGTTTGTGCCTCTGAGGATCTGCGTGGGTGCAGTTTGACCAGCCGGAGGAGAAGTTCAGGCTGGATCGTGCCCATTCTGCAGAGCTACAGATCCAGTCCTAGACTGGGAACAGGCTGGAGGACTCCGGACATTACTAGACAGGGAACGCTGAGTCCGAACACGTCCAATGCAGAGAAAAACCTGAAGTGACCACAGAGGAATGGAAACCTACATAGTTCTGCAGTTTTTACAATGTAAGACCAGATGGTGTGCGAAAGGTTTTAAGAGACGAAACGGAGAGAGAAAAAGCCCTGAGAATGCAAGTCAACATGAAATGATGTCTACACCCCGTTTTACTTTTATAATATGCTATTTTTTGTACAGCAAGACTCTTATATAAATAAAATTGCATATATATATATATATATATATATAGAATATCCAACATTATCCACAAATATACACAACCTCTTTTCAAGATTTATGCATTTCAATTAATAACATCTTGTAAATAATTCACAATCCTTATTTTGTCTGCGTGAGATTCTCCAGCTTTGTTGTTGTTGTTTGTTGAGCTGTTAAAGCTCCGCCCTTTTCTGGAAAGGGGGCGGGGAGCAGCAGCTCATTTGCATTTAAAGGGACACACACAAATTTCAAATTTGACAAGCTATAATAAATGATCTGTGGGGGATTTTGAGCTGAAACTTCACACACACATTCATGGAGACACCGAAGACTGATATTACGTCTTGCGAAAGGGGCATTATGGGTCTCCTTTAAGACATTATAAACACTATCTGTAAAGCTGCATTGAAACAATGCGTATTGGAAAAGCACCAGAAATAAATTTGACTCGACACACTTCTTAGACGGTGCAGAGATTAAATGAAGATCAAATGGAGTGTTTTGCTGAAGTCCCCTGCTTCTCAGAGGATTGTCTGTGAAGAAGGAGCCCAGAAATATAACATACGTCTCCTCTAGAGTTTCAGGAAAGATCTCAGTGTTTCAAACTGTGATTTGCCAAGAACCTAAAGGCACGAAAAAGTCCTCCAAACTCTACATCTGCCTCTATTTTTGTCTCATTTTAGGAAGAAACATCTATGGTTAAACTAAGAACGGCATTAAGCGACGGAAGAACAAACTTCGAGCGACCAGGGAACAATCACAGACAGCCTGTTTCAAAATCGACTGTTTTCCACTGAATGCCATGAAAATGAATTATCGTCAATATACTTTTTTATATACATATTGTCTGTTGCGTCTTCCAGGAAGACGTACGGACAGAGCAGCTCTCTCTCTCTCCAGAAAAACACCTCCACGTCTGATGTAACTCATAAAAGAAGCCCGTGTGAGACATCCTAACACGTATTTACTGCCGTCTCCTCTGACAAATGCCAACTCATCCAGCCAAGCTAAATTACCATGGTAACATCCTACTGGATGACCAACATCGAGGGAAAAAAGAGAACAGCACTCTGAAACAGTGAAGAGGGAGTCAATTTCACATTTGTTTATTTTCATGAATTCTCCTGCCAGTCAAAAGCGCCAGATTTCACTTTCACGTCTCTTAATGATGATCGATCGTGTAGAGCGGGATCCAAAATTCAGGAAAATGCTGATGTTTTGTCTTTTCTTTTTTATGTTAATGTGTCATGCGGCGTTCGTCAGCATCAATTATAGTATCAGCAACAACCGGAGAGCAAAGAGAGATTTATATATTTATGTGAATTTGAAAACAACAGTCTGTACAGAGAGTCACATGACCGCAAAATATAGAAAGCACTCTAACGTTTATGAATTTAGGGTCCGTTTGCATCCGCTTCATGGATCGGATTTGTTCAAATTGTTCCATTTACACTTGGCCACGTAAATGTGTCTCTGCAAAACGAATATAAATCCGATTTTCATTTCCCGCACTTTATGCAAATTTACAAATCATTTGCATATCATCAGCTAATTTCTAGATCAGGCTCAGGCTGTGTCTACATTCATCAGGATACACTTGAAAACTGGTTTTATTTCATAGCACTCTCCATCTACACTAGCGTTTCCAAAAGTTTGTCATTGACACTGAAACATCATCAGGAAACGCCGAATTCACAGTCCTATTGCATGCATAAACGAGACTTAATAAAGTTATCTCACAATTCTTCTGGCAGGATCATTTTATTTAGCAAAGTATCTCACCATTCACTGATGCATCCAGTTCGCTCTCACTCACCATTATATGTTCGGTCTAAATCGCAGGACAGCGAATGTGAGCAAATTTCCCATCTTTGCAGGACTGGGGTATGAAGATTGTAACACAAGCAACTGTGTGAAAGTGAATCGCACATAAAAGCTTGTTTGCACCATGAATAAAAATAAAAAAAAGGTAATTGCGACTTTTTATCTCACAATTCTAACTTTAGTTAGAAAGTCAGATTGTGTGATATTAACTCGCAATCTACCCTTCGCAGGCAGTTTGATTGACAGGCGATCTGACCAATCATAACCGCCATTTTTGTCCGTCAAAGCGGTCAGGGGAGTTAGTAGATTAACGCTGGTGAAGTGTGTCCTCACGTCTTTCCTTCTGATGTTCATTCATGTTTATTTGATGCTCTAAATGAACTAGTATGAAGAGATGATCGAGGAGCGACAGCGATCTGTCACGACACATTAGACGCTATTTATTGATTAAACTTCTTTAACAAATTAGAAATATATTAAATATGACACTGTCTCATACGTTGTCATTGTCCTCTTTGCTCCGCGACGTATTTTTTCACTTCGTGAGAACATGATGTGTGGCGTGAGAGCGGACATAGCAACAGTAACTAAAGGGGGCGGGTCAATTGCGAGAAAAACTTTCTAACTTTCTAACTCGCAATTGCGAGTTTAAATCTCGCAATTCTGACTTTTTTCTCCGAATTGTGAGATATAAACTCGCAATTGTGCGTTATAATGTCCAGTTGACTCAGAATTGCGAGTTCAAGTCTCACAATTCTGATTGTAAAACTCGCAATTGCACGTTATCAGAATTGTGAGATATAAACAATTCTGAGAAAAAAAGTCAGAATTGCGAGTTTACATCTTGCAACTCTCACTTCATAAAATGTGAGTTTAGATCATACAATTCTGACTTTATAGCTCGCGAATATCCACTTTCGGTAATGAAAACGCTGTCTGTGGAGGGAAGGCCAAAACGGAGAGAAAAAAGATGGACACACAGTTGAATGAAGACGTGTTGAGCTTCAGGATCCGATGCCGAACTGTCAGTTTCATTTGCAGAAGTCTGCGCGTCGCTTGCTGAAGACATACTCAAAACTCATCTGAAACGGGCAAAATCTCTTCTGACGAGTGATGCAATCTGCCATATTCACGCAGTAAATTTGCGCATATGCGTCTTCAACAACCAGATGCGTTTAGACGTGTCCAGTTCTGTTCGGAACGCATGTCGAACCACCTCACGAAGCGATGTGACCGATCAGATTTAAATCCAAAAGCATTTCAGAAGGATTCACAGCCGGTCTTTCCACCATCAGATAGATTTCCGCTCAGAGATCCGTGTGAAGTGACCGGGCGTAAACAGGCCCTCGGTGTTTTGTTAATCAAAGTAAATCGGAGCTACGAGCGCCATAAGCTCAACATTTCCTGCAGTACAAGCTAAAAGCGTACGTCTCACTGAGTCTTAAAAGATTTCACCGTGTGCTTCTTCTACCTCTACACGCTGAACATGAATAATTAAGCATGCACAATGCTTTTGGGGCTCTGTTGCATGGCAGAATCATTTTATTTGGTCTGTATTCAAATAAAAACTCATTCTCAAGGGTACCGCTTTGAATAGCAGTAATACAGCCTGACAGAGTAATGACAGTAATTATTGAATTATTGTTGTGGTGCTCCAAAAAAACGCACTTGAAAAAGCCACTTGACCTGCATGTAATCACTGTTACCTGAAAAAACACACACACACACACGGCTTTTCGTTTTATTCCACTGCTGTTTGAATGCTTCGGGATTGAGGCACGGGTAGAATAACGACAGAGACAAAGGGAAAACTTTCTTCATTCTCTTTTTTTAAAGGCCTCGTGGATTAACCGACTGAGGGTGACCCGAATGAAAATCAAGGTGTAAAAGCAAATCAACATTCCTGTGCTAATGTGTGCAAAACAGCATCACTTGCTCCGAATTCAAAGCCACTCTCCTTATCTGCCGATGTCACGGCGGCCACACGGCGCGCGATCTTAACAAACGGTCAAAGAGAAAACGCTTTCAAATAAAAACATTCAGGTCTCGCTACATACATTCTGATACGGAACTCGCACTTTTCCAGATCCATATCCAATAGATTCCCAATGTATGAAATCAAAACAGTTTTCTCATAGAATATCTTGTTTCACTCGGAGTTATGTCACATTACAGAAGTAATCAAAGAAGATTACAGCGGTCTCTCTGAGACACACTTCTGCTGTTGCTCTTGTTCGGGCGAATTAAACACGAGCAAAGAAGCAACGGATCTTGGATGAGAACTAAATGAATGGGTAATGAGCGCACTTTTATTGTTTTTGCTTTTTAAGTATAGAGAAAATGTGCATGTAAATACATAACAGTAAATATGAAAGTCAGTTTGCATGAATAAAAATACATTTATTGTAAATATAATATTATATATATATATATATATATATATATATATATATATATATATATATATATATATATGCATGAATATATCTTATTTATATATTTTGCTAATATATATATATATCAGTTTGCATGATTACAAATATTTATTGTAAATTAACTTATAAATTATATATATGAATGAATATATTTTATTTATGTATTTTGCTAATATATATATATATATATATATATATATATATATATATATATCTCAGTTTGCATGATTACAAATATTTATTGTAAATTAACTTGTAAATTATATACATGCATGAATATATCTTATTTATACATTTTGCTATATATATATATATATATATATATATGTTTGCATGATTACATATATTTATTGTAAATTAACTTATATTCATGCATATATATATATAATTTGCAAGTTAATTTACAATAAATATTTGTAATCATGCAAACTGAGATATATATATATATATATATATATATATATATATATATATATATATATATATATATATATATATATATATAGCAAAATATATAAATAAGATATATTCATGCATATATATATATAATTTATATCTTATTTATATATTTTGCTATATATATATATATATATATATATTTTATATCAGTTTGCATGATTACAAATATTTATTGTAAATTAACTTGCAAATTATATATATATGAATGAATATATCTTATTTATATATTTTGCTATATATATATATATATATCAGTTTGCATGAATAGAAATATTTATTGTAAATTAACTTCTAAATAAAATGTCAACTTCTTCTAAAAGTCTGAGATCAAATGCAAATGCTTATTTTGCATTGCAAAAAAATTTATTTTAAATGTTACTACATGTCTTCATGCCTTGTGTTTAGCAGATTAATCGTAGTAATATTGTTAACATTTTTCAAGAAGATATACAATACGCAGGATAAACTTATATATTTCAGTGTTTCTACTTCAAAACTGCATGTTTAATTCCATGTCACTAGCCGTTCCTTGATAATCATCTGAAAGCAAAACAAAAACGCAATGCAATAAAAATTTGTATATTTTACTCAGAATACATCTTTCGCTTTTTCCGATTTTTTGACGTGATCTCAGACCCCTTCCTTTCTCAGAGAGTCCCTACAGTAGAAACACCGTCCGTTTTGCTCAACACCGGATGCAAAAGCCACGTTGACTATATAAAGATTCAACTAGGTTTTTAACATGCTTCACAAGATGTTATCAGTGCTCAATGTTAGGCAAACGATTCTGAATCTTCACCACATCCACGTCGCCCACTCTGCTTCACAACGACAGTGAGAAAGCAGCCGTCGGTTCACGAGCAACTGGGTGAAAAGCCCACACGGTCAGGGAAAGACGGCGAGGCCGGAAACGCGGGGGGTCGTGCTCCTTTGGCACAAACCGGATCTCGGAGCAGGTGTGGGACAGATAATTTAAGTAAAGGTCTGCGGCAGAGGCACCTAAAGCAGGTGCAAAACTGCAGCGGCGCTCCCCGAACTCCACTGCCAGACCGAGATCAATTAAACGGGGCCTGATGGTCCTGCTTCCAGGAGTCATAAAACCTCTCTCATTTGTAACCCATATCTGTCATCTCTACCGCCCCTCAGGCAACATACATCAACTTCCTCCACCCTCGCAGTCCTGCTGCGCTAAGGTTTATACTCCGACTCAGTAAAAGGTAATCAATGTTGTCCGAGGCACATCGCCTCTTCCACACGATCTATCAAAGAGGCTCGCGCGTCCGAGCCCTGAGCCCGAGGACCCGGAGGCGACGCGGCCAGTCGCGCGACATAAATCAAGACGAATCTATAACACATTAGTTTATGTGAGTTTGCAGCATGTATGCGCTTGTATGGAAAATACGCGGACAGGAGCACCGCTGACAGGCATCTGCGGTCGCGTTACGGGCGGCAATGCGGCGCATTATATCGCGTATCAACATAACTGTCAATGGCACTCAGCGAACGTGTGGGAATGCAATGACACTCGTAAATACAGCCATAGAGTGAAAGCAGCCGATCATTCACATCGCTCTGTTTATAATTGCGGGCTGGCATTAAAAATTAATGCGATAATTACGTGCGAGCCGGAACGCGCCGACGCAACTCAGGTTTCATTAGCGGCGGATAATCCGAGGGTGCGATGCTTTAAGGACATACATCAGTCGCCTAATTGGATCATCTAAATCACTGATTGGATATCGAGTTCCGATGTGGGCTCCAAGGGGCCCAATGGGGAGCTGGGTAAATGACAACAATCAGTGAGAACAGAGCCAAGGCGCTTGAGGATTAAACTGAGATCGTGTCGACACACACACACGACAAGGGGCAAACAGCCACCGGCTCACGAAACACGTTTTCACACACTGCCTCCCGTGCTAAACTGAGTTTTTCCCACACGTGAACAAGACATGAGAGCGTGTGCTCGCTCAGGAGACAAACCTTTAGAGATGTCGACTTATCGACGTGGATAAGTACCACGCGGTCAAAGCTGCCTCGCTCTTACTGGAAGCTACAAGATAAACGTGTAAACGTGCCTTTGAGCCACGCGAACGCATAGAAAATCAATCAACCGATAGTTGCATTGCTTTACTTACTGTACTAAGACTGCAAGCACACATTAAAACTAACACGAGACAGCATGCTCGCTAAAAAGTCCCCTCTATCTACGGCAAAATGAACAATTAACCGTTCAATGCATTAATTAGATCTCTAAAGCGTACCGTATGCATGCATGCATGATGCAATACAGACTTGAGGAAAGTTAATTACGGACTGAATATAAATAGAAAGGAGTGTTCTTGTCAGTCCTGCAAACAAAGCATGACGTAATTCAGACAATCAAAGGACGTGCCACATCAAAATACTGCATAAAATGTCATTTTTGAGGGTTCTTAACATTAAAGATGGTCGCTCATCTTCACGAGACCGTCACTTGGCTATTATAGTTACTAAATAACGTGACATGAGTTTACAGTGTTGAAAATGTCAGAATATGCACATCATTCTGGTTAATAATGCAAAGTTGTAATACTGTAGCCCCTTTAGACAAAATGTTATTGGCAATGCTCTAAATTATCTACCACACCAATAATCGATAACGTCCTGTCTAATTGAGCAGATTTAGATTGGGATCAATAGGTGATCGCTCCAGTAACACACTAAGGAGCCAAGCCTCTGTTCAGTCAAGTGCAATTGATATTTCTGCAACACACACTGCTCCTGAAACTAAATTATGAGTTACAGTGATGGAAAAATACAATCCATGGTCACTGTAACCTTTAAAATATGCATCGATCAATGCAAAAATAAACACAGAAACTACAGGTAAAGCGTCATCATGTCTACTTGCATGGAATGATCATCTGTGCACAAAAGTGTGTATTCAGACGATGTATTGGTTGCATTTGTATATACAGTAGCTTATGTGTGTTGGAAAATACCGCCAAGTTTACACATTACACAGCATGTTCTCCTAAACTAACCCCAAAAATCAGCAGATTTTGATAGCTAATGAACAATATGATCATCTCAGCCGGAGTCTAAACAATATATAGGCAACTCTTTTCAACTTTTCATTCTGGGAAATACACGTACCGATAATGCCGGGAACAAAAGACGCATTGGAGATAAAAACGGCTTATTGATTCAGACACAAACTACCGGCAACAAGTTGCGCGTAACCCTCCGAAATGTGACATTATCTGCCTTACATGTACATCTCCAGCCGTATTGCACATCTCAATGGATGTTCTACATGAGAATCCGAGAGTTGGACACATGCAGTGGCTGCAAGTCTCTGTAAAAGCATAAGTTTATGGAGAAGAGCTTTACCTGGAGCGCAGTCACAATGAAGCCTCGGCTGTGGATTTTACGCACTGTGCTCCGCGTATTTCGTGCTGCTCCTCTGTAACGGTACGATCCTCAATGCGGCTCGGTGTGAGCGCTGGGGACGGACGCGATGCGATGCGCTGCGATGCCTGCGCTCCTCTCCGCCGGCGCGCGTGATGAGAGTCTCTTCTGTCTCCAGCGCGCGCGTCTGACAGCAGCGCGCAGCCTCGTGCGGCGATGAGCAGAACTGACTGAATAAGAGCAAGGGACTGAGAGTTGTTTGCACCCTCTGCGCAGACACAAATGTTGCATTTACCTTCCTTGCATGACATTTAGCTGCGGGTTTCTCTGTTTATGATGTTTATATTGCATCTTCTTGAACATGAGTACAGTAAGTGCTCCGGTAAATCAGAAAATAAACAAAAAAACGGCAGCTCTTCTGAGTCTGGCGACTAGCTGTGCATTTTTTTTTTCTCCTGATATTGCAATAACAGAATGCATGCAAAAATGTTAAAAACTGTCAAGAAGACAGTAGCACACTAATCATTATGCACAAAGAAAAAAAGATACAAGGAGTCAACTTAATTGGGGAAAGCATTTAAAAAAGGCGAATTAGTTGCAATTCAATTGACCCTTTGCAAAGACCCGCTGCTTTTGGTTACTATTGCAAAGTAGTAGACAAAGACAGTGTCATATGTAACAGTTTCATATTTAAAATATTGTCATTTTTTAAAGAAGTGTAAACAATAAATAGCACCTAGTGTCGTGATAGATCGCTGTAGCTCCTCGATCATCTCTTCATACTAGTTCATTTAGAGCATCAGATAAACATGAAGGAACATCAGAAGGAAAGACGTGAGGACACACAATTTATCAACTTCACCAACGTTAATCCACTAACTCCCCTGACCGCTTTGTCGGACAATATGGAGAACTCGGGGTTATGATTGGTTAGATCGCCTGTCAATCAAACTGTTTGCGAAGGGTTAAATTTACCTTTCACAGGCAGTTTGATTGATGAATCATAACCCGAATCCGCAATTTTGTCCGTCAAAGCAGTCAGGGGAGTTAGTAGAGTAACGTTTTGGGGAACTTGAACTGAAAAAAAATTGTCTACTCACGTCTTTCCGTGCTTGAAACAACATTCCTTCTGATGTTCATTCATGTTACTACTTCTGTGACAGAAAGGTATTATGTGCTAGTATGCTGTTCCAAATTCATCATCATACAAAGTTGTCAATAAAAGATCTGCACTGTCATTATTTATTATTATTATTATTATTATTACAAATTTTACTACATAAACAGAAACACTGCAAAGCAGTAAAAAACTGTGGTGCATGTAACAAAAATTCATTTTCATTAACGTTACGCTGCGCGATTGTGCTGCTGAGTAACATCATTTTTCCCAACTTTGTGCATTGTCCATATGGTTTTGAGATATGAAATTAAATTCTTCACGTCTTCTACCTGCGCGGATTTCAACTGCGCAACTGGGTTGCCAGGTTGAGGTCAAAAATGTGACGATTGTTTGAGAAGAATGCATTTAATACAAGATCCGGACACTGGTCACGTGATTCATAAGAGGTTTGGGCCATACAAACTACGGGTGTTTCCCGGGAGAAATAACAAAACGGAAGAGGGCGGGAGAAAAACGGAAGTGTTGACAGGTATGGATTACGAGCTCATCCCATTCAAGTTTCAATATCGGAGGGCGTTCATGTGCAGTTTTTACCCAGGAAACTCGTATTTACGAGATGAAGGCAGCATAAAGGTCAGGATTCAAAGAAAATCCAGAGCTTCCGACTTTGTGGCGGCTCTCTTAAATGCGATCCCTTCGACACGACTTGAACGCACCAACGACAATTAAAGAGACTATCGTTTGTGGCATTATGGTGTAAAAACATGCATTTTCCTACCAAAAATAATGGGATTATCAACTAACAAATGGCTTAAGTTGGTGGGATAAAATAAAGCTGAATACAAATATATTACTAACGTAGCCTAATAATGCATACACGGATTATTGTAAGAACACTTAAAAATTGCATGAACAATTACAAAGAAATGGCACTGACTAAAAAACATGCGAAATCTGCAGTAAAAATTCTTACTCCAGTAATATTTACAGTGTAGCTAGGATAGACATAAACACAGAAATAGCCTAAATAAATACGGGATGCATTTTAAAAGGTACTTCATCATCTGCATTTCAAAAAACAGAATAAGCAGCAGTTCGTCGTTTAACCAAAGGTGCTGCAAAGAACCGGTGATGAACAACCGTTATTCTGCCGCAAGACACAAAAGAGAAGCAGAAACAAAGACTGCGGATGAGGGAAGGATATCGCAGACATTTCCTTTTCCCCCCCGACACGAGCAGCACGGCATAACAAGGCCAGCAGATAGAGGCATCATTTACCGTGTGTCGGGGGTTAAGCACCTTGCTGAGGAGGTCTTGATCAATATCTCACCTAGCGGTGAACCCGCAGAGGCAAGCACTGAGTGAAAGGTGAAATGCTTTCTGTACGTCACAGTGAGAAAAACCAACAACACCCTTGAGATTTTATCTCGCACAATGTTCCTCGGTGCGGTCCAGTGCAACAAAGTCAAGGTTTTGTGCTTCTGAAACTACGGCAAACCATTTCTTCAGGGAGTGCTTCATTTATTCATGTGGCAGACGCTTTTATCCCAAGCGACTCACAAGGGGAGCGATTCGGGGTTGCGTTCACACTTGTAGTTCGGTTGGGTCGGACCAAAAAACAAAAACAAAACATACAGTCCTGATCCGCTTTGCGTTCACACTGGCATTTTTAACAGCCAACCTGAAGTTACTGTAAGGTTCAAAACATCTTGTGCCTGTCTACTGATGACCATGTGTTCGGTTCTGATGATTTGAGACTTTTTCTGGTGTCCCATTGGACAAATATCTAGACATGGTCTCGTCTTGTTTGCCCCTCAGACTAACCCAGAAACAATGTGATTGTAATCATGTCCTTATATGCAATTCCAGTTGCTAAACGGATGGTTTCACTTGTTTTTCACCTATAATTTGTACCCCTGGACAGCGAATAAACTGTGTCCACGATTGAACTACACTCTGTGTCAGTCTCATTTCTTGGCACCCGGGATCGATCCTGTATTTCTTGCTGCATTGCTCAACCTCGAAAGGTTTCTTGAAATGTTCAATAGCCAAAGTATTTTTATCTTACAGTTACCGAACCAAATGCATAGGGATACGGTCAAGAACTGATTGGTCGACGTATATTTGGCGACGGATCTCGCTTACCGAACGTTCAAAACAACGCTGAGTTCTGGATTAAACGGCATCATTTTCTGCTTTATTTTTCCCCAGCTGAGAATCACGAAGAGCTCATAAAATGTTCAAAACGGCAGCAGGATTTCCTCCGTTGAAACTTCACCTCCTCGTCGCTCCACGTTTGCCCTCGACTCATTTTGGATGCACCGATCTTTCAAATCAGTGACTCGTAGCGTCGCATCTCCTGACGTCACGTCCTGTTTTCGGTCCGTTTACGTGTCTTTGGTCCGTGTCGCGTTCATATATCAATCGAAGCGCACCAGAGTTCGTTTGGAAGCGGACCGAGACCCGTCTTTTTAGCGGCCCCGGTCCACACCAGGGTTCGGATGGCGGCGTTCGCATACGAGCGATCGCACCAGGGTTCGTTTTAATCCAACCGAACATGACAAGTGTGAACTTAGTCGTAGTATCAAAGGTGAAGAGAGAGCCGTTCATTCACAATCCCCACTTTCAATTCCAGCCGGCATGGGAATCGAACCAGCAACCTTCGGGTTACAAGCCACGACTACCCCGAAACTTCATCAAAAACTAAAAATTCATGATCGAGGACCCACAATGTTTTACATCAAATCCAAACCTTTTGTTTCAACGACTTAAATTTCACTCAAACTTGGAATTCGGCTCGGGAGTCGTTTTTAATACTTAAAACGCACGGCCGCTGTAATTTAACACGTGTCGAAGGCGAGCCGTCATTCAAAATTTTCTCCTTTTGTGTTTTGCGAGGGAGGGGGAATAACAGCCTGCGGGCTTGGAACAACATGAAGGGGAGTAAATAATGACACAATTTTCAGCATTAATAAATCAGCAGCATTGTTCAAAACGTATTTCTTTCTCAAAAGCTCACGGTTACTGAGATGCCCTCTGTATCAGGAGAAGGCTGTGAATCTGATTCTAATCGAATGTAAAAATCTCTTAACCGCAGACTGGTGGTGCTAGAGCATCTCTCTCTCTCCGTCTCTGAACGTTACAAGTAAGTTACAGCCCTGTTTTACCCATAACATACCTTGACTCACGGATGCGGTTCATCCATCATTGTCTCGCATGAATTTGCCTGTCATATTTCATCCCTCCCTCTCTCTGAAGCCTTAAATATCTTGTCTTGTGAAATGCTGACTATAGAAATCGCTCCTGAATATTACATGTATATATTTTTGTTTGCAGGAGGTTCTAGGCGTGGAGTCGGTAATCTTTCAAACTTGACCAGCAGAGGAAAACAAATAACTTGCGTAATGGTCAGAGACTCGTTCGTCATGCGGTCAATGAACAGACCATCGCAAAAGGCTAAACAAATGCTTTAGCAATGACTTCTAATTCTGTTTGTTCTTTGGATTTACTCCACCAGAGAAAAGTGTTGGGGAATTACGAACTAAAACAGAAACGCTCCGGACTATTTCGGTTGCCTAAAAGCATTTTTCCAGTATTAAACTATTCTTCTTTCCAGTGCTCTTGTTGTTAACAAAAACATTTTGCGGTAACACTTTATTTTAAGGCGATTTATAGTTATTCCATGTACTTACTTTAGTGACAACAGTAAATTATGCATAATTACAAGTAACTATTAATAGTTTATTAAAATTACTCAGTACTTATTCGCAGGGTTGGGGAGTAACGAAACACAAGTAACTTAGTGACGTATTTAAAATACAAAATGTGAGTGACTGTATTTCATTTTAAATGGGTGGTAATCAGATTACAGTTCCATCTGAAAAGTGTTTTAGATTACCAAAGTGATTACTTTGAGTTTTAATGTCATTTAAACAGATTCTCTGACTCTGACCGTCTGAAAAAGACGAGTTCAGTTTCATGTTTTCCACTGTTTTCATGTTTTGTGAGTCATTTTATAATCGTAAAAAAGGTCACTGCAACTTTTTCCTCACAATTTGTTTTTTTCCCTCACAATTGTGAGTTTGTATTTCACAATTCTGACTTCTTTTTCACAGGATTGCGAGATTTAAACTCACAATTGCAAGTTATAAAGTCAGAATTAGGAGATATGAACTTGCAACACTATTTTTTTTCTTGCAATTGTGAATTTAGTATGAGTTTATATCTCATAATTCTGACTTTTCTCAATATTGTGAGTTTATATCTCATAATTCTGACTTTTCTCAATATTGTGAGTTTATATCTCATAATTCTGACTTTTCTCAATATTGTGAGTTTATATCTCAGAATTCTGACTTTATGACTCACAATTTCAACTTTATATCACACAATTCTGAGGGAAAAAGTCAGAATTGTGAGATAAAAACTCTCAATGACCTTTTTTGTGTTTGTTCCACACTTATTAGTATTCCAAAGTATTCTAAAGTATTTAGATGAAGTTACTAAACTTGAGTAATGTAACGAAATACGTTACAAATGACTTTTTAAAGCATGTATTTATGTAGTGAAATACATTTTAAAAGTAACCCACCCAGGCCTGCATATTCGAGTAAGTACAACATCACCTTAAAATAAAGTGTAACCCATTTTTTTAAATAATAATAATAATAATAATAATAATAATAATAATAATAATAATAATAATAATAATAATAAGATGAAACTAATTATTAAAAGACATTAAAATGAGAACTGAACATTTAAATATAAAACCCAATTCAAAATATTAATAAACATGATAAAGGTATATGCATAATACTAAAAAAACATTGTTTTATGCAGTGAGCGTTGGTGCTATTTTGCTGCATTTTCACCATATTTTATAATAAAAATGCAATAATGAAACTTTTGTGCATTGGGACGTCTAATTCATTATAATTCATAACTGATTTGTTTACATTGTATTTAATTCATTACAACAAAAGCTCATTTTGTGTCAGATATATTGCAGATTAAACAGTAAATACATGTATAAAATATAGCAATTATTGGGGTTCAAGCACTTTAAGGCATAATCATATGCGTAAAAAGGTATGTAACCTGTAACCATCACGATCAAGACTATTTACAGGCATAGGAAATACACGCTTTATAAAGCTTTTTAACAGTTATGCGATCCAAAGTTGGGTTTTGATATAATCTCCGATATTTAACGAACGATTCGATGTACAGCGGAGAACGTAGAGGCAAAGTTGCTCAGAAAGGGGAGTTCTGAAAAATGCGAAGGCGCCCCCTTCTTTCAAGTTGCTCAAGTTAATTTTGTCCGGTAGCTTCTCAAACTTCATGTTTTATGAGATGCGTCAATGTCCTCATACACAATCATGGCGCCTCGGACAAGACACTGCATGCTAATTTTCAAGTGAACTGGACAAATGGTTGCGTAGTTATTGCCGTTTTCATGTTTTTTCCCGTTGTAGCGCCACCAAGTGGCCAGTCGCCGGGACTTTCTTCACACGACCACGGAACGAGCTCTTGCACATGTGTGCCAAGTTTGGTGGAAATATCTCATGCTTGAACCCCTAAAAATACCGTTCCCTTATTGAGCGTAGTAACTGCTTTTACTATCGAGTAGCAGTTTAACCGCTTTAAATGATAATTAGCTTGGGTTTCAAAGTAGCTTCCCCAACAATGCAACCTAAAGCAAAATCAGCATCTGTGACAGAAAATGAATTTACATTCTCTTTCTAAGAGAAACTGAAAAGGATAAGAGAGGGGGAAAAAAAATGTTTCTCCATAGAGTGCAGCTCTGCCTTTTCAAAGCCTGGACAAAAGGAGAGGGGAATATGGAAAATCCCTCGACATCTTGTAGAAATGGTGTTACTCATTGACGTGCCGTCCTCAAAGTCAGCCGTGACATGAAACGACAGGTCTGGGCTGATGGAAACAAAGTGACTGCGGTGATCTGGGACTGGATGGTGCTAAAAGGTTCTTGTGCACGACAGAGGTTCAATCAACCAGCCACATCAGAAGCCCCGAGAACGCAGTGAAACGAATACCTTTTCAATTTTTTAAAATACCAAAATTATTAATAAGAGTAAAAACCACCCACCTGCCCGAAGAAAAAAAAAAAAAATGCAGTGAAGATTTGGTGCTTTCTTTCTTGCAGCTCTAGCAAATCTCTCGCTCTTCATTGACACTGGAAATTGTAAATATGTTCATAGCTTGCACATTAAAAATCATTAAACATTGAAAAACAATGGGGGGGGGGGGGACACGGGCTTCGATCTAAAACCTTACCAAAGCGCACAATTCACTGCCGTTTCCAACTGAAATGAACACTAGTTGCAGCAAAACACTTTTTATTCTTTTTCACAAATTATGATTAAACCATTACGATTATCAATTAATAAAGACGTATCTTTATGTGGTTCTTGCACAATACCCTATTATGAGCTCAAAACACTTTTGTAAACTAATATTTTGCAAAACTCTAGAAAACATACAAAATACCTAACAACCACCGAGTACCCTAGCAACCACATAGTAACACTCTAGCAACCACCCAGAATACCTTAGCAACTGCATAGCAACACCCTAGGAACCACCTGGAGTACCCTAGCAACCACATAGCCTTAGTAACCACATAGTAACAACTTAGCAACCACCCCAAGTACCTAAGCAACCGCATAGCAAACATCATAGCAACCATTCAGAGTACCCAAGCATCCACATAGTAACACTCTAGCAACCACCCAGAATACCTTAGCAACTGCATAGCAACACCCTAGGAACCACCTGGAGTACCCTAGCAACCACATAGCCTTAGTAACCACATAGTAACAACTTAGCAACCACCCCAAGTACCCAAGCAACCGCATAGCAACACCATAGTAACCATTCAGATTACCCTAGCATCCACATAGTAACACTCTAGCAACCACCCAGAATACCTTAGCAACTGCATAGCAACACCCTAGCAACCACATGGAGTACCCTAGCAACTACATAGCCTTAGTAACCACATAGTAACACCTTAGCAACTGCATAAAACCCTTGCAACCATTCAGAGTACCCTAGCATCCACATATCAACACCCTAGAAACCACCTTGAGTACCCTCACTCTATCTATCGTCTATCTATCGTCTATCTATCGTCTATCTATCGTCTATCTATCGTCTATCTATCGTCTATCTATCGTCTATCTATCGTCTGTCTATCGTCTGTCTATCGTCTGTCTATCTATCAAAACAACTAAAGTAAAACTTAAATTTTCAAACCGAAAACCTTCAAACTACTTAAAACTTTCAGTTGGCTTGAAAAAGCCGGACCAGACAGTTTGGTCTCAACAAAACTTTTTTATCTATTGACACTGTGGCAATATTACTGTTTGCAGCCGGACACAGAATGTTTATCACAATGACGCTTTAATGTGCTAATATGTCATTTAAAGCCAGAATTTGGGTACAAAACGAAACCGAGAACACCCTACCGTTGAGAGATTCATGTCTGTGCCTTTGTCAGACCAAAGGACAGTGATTTCTGTGTAATTTTCTTTGTTAGCATAAGTGATTAACCCATTAGCATGCACTAGCGCTGTCAGATTCTGAATGTGGATCTTTTCCAATAAGTTGCCTGTATTTACTGTCTGTCCTGTCATAGATTAATTGAAGCAAGGATTGTGCAAACTTCAAATTTATTCCACCATCGGTTTAACCAACACAAACACTCTAACTCGCTGAAAATGGGTGCATCTCCTCAAAGTTGACATTTTCCAGTTCATTACGGACTACAGAACACATCATAATTAGTCCATTATTAACTAGAGAACTGTTTGACAAACAATACACAGACTGCATCAATATATCTGGGAAAACTCACAGAAATATGAAACGCTTACAGTAATATAGTCACAAGAAACACTTGTATGTGATCAAACATCTCCATCTGTTCCTGTTGACTCACCCCAGGCTAACCTAAACAAAGCAAAGAGAAGTGAATTTGTGCATTTGTTGTGGCACCTTCTACAAAACCAGTTTCTGTAATTGTAGCCTGTTACAGTCAGTCAGAAGAGGAGGAAAAATAAATCGATTAAAAAGGTTCATTATGCCTATTCACAGGGTCGGGGAGTAACTTAGTGACGTATTTAAAATACAAAATTTGAGTGACTGTGTTTCATTTTCAATGGGTGGTAATCAGATTACAGTTCCATCTGAAAAGTGTTTTAGATTACCAAAGTGATTACTTTGAGTTTTAATGTCATTTAAACAGATTCTCTGACTCTGACCGTCTGAAAAAGACGAGTTCAGTTTCAGGTTTTCCACTGTTTTCATGTTTTGAGAGTCATATTAGAATTGTAAAAAAGGTCACTGCATCTTTTTCTCATGATTTGTTTTTTTTTCCCCTCACAATTATGAGTTTGCATTTCACAATTCTGACTTCTTTTTCTCAGAATTGTGAGATTTAAACTCACAATTGCAAAGTTATAAAGTCAGAATTGGGAGATATGAACTTGCAAAACTGACTTTTATTCTTTCTTGCAATTGTGAATTTAGTGTGTGAGTTTATATCTCATAATTCTGACTTTATAACTCACAATTGCAACTTTATATCACACAATTCTGAGGGGAAAAGGTCAGAATTGTGAGATAAAAACTTGCAATGACCTTTTTTGTGTTTGTTCCACACTTATTAGTATTCCAAAGTATTCTAAAGTATTTAGATGAAGTTATTAAGCATAAACTATCCATCCATCCAAACTACTAAAGTAAAATTTAAACTTTCAAACTGAAAACCTTCAAACTACTTCAAACTTTCTGGTCCGGCTTTTGACCTAAATTTGACAAAAAACTGTAAACTTGTTCCTCAAATCTGATTGGTTGATTGGAATGTTGTTCCAGGATCAACAAAGATGTTACTCCGATGCACTCGGTGGAATCAGTTTCTGTCATCAGTGTCTGCCTTATCTCCAGATTTAGGACTGAATAAATGGCATAAACGCGGAGAAGTTAGTCTACCCAAAAAAAATTGCATGCATAAATATTTTGCATGCCCTTCCATGCATGCAATTTTTCGGGATTTTTAAAAATACATAAATACTGCATTTTTAAATGTAAACAGACATTAAATTTAAACTACATTTTTCACATAAAAATAACAATATCACCACTGAGTGCATTCGGATGTAGTGCTTCTCTTTTTGTTCACTCACAAAAGTCATCAAAAGCTGTGAGGCTTTACATCAACATAATGTTTTGGCAATCAGTAAACTTACCTCAATATTTGGGTTAATGTTGCCCTCTGGAAATCTTTCAATAATGTTGTTTCTGGCGCAGCTGGCCAAGATAAATCCTTCTCTACAACTAAACGAGAGAGGGAAAAAAAAAAAAAATGAGAAAGTCAGAAATGAAGAGCTGTCAGGGGAGACTGCTGTTGAACAACCCCAGAAAAGTCCACATGAAATCACTCGCTTAACGTATTCCCGCTCACAGTTTTCCAAATAATATTCTGTAACAGCTTATCACAATCCAGTCATTCCCAATGGATAAAGTAAAAGAAATCTCTTTTCACTTGGACATATGTCAAGCTACAAAAATAAATTGTTTCACGTTGTCAAACCTGTGCAAGATTCAATATAATAAAACCCTCAAGAACAACAAACGCTGAGCAAAAGTGTGTGTGAGTGTGTTTTGTCCATACTTGAGAGCACTAAATGTCCTCACTTATACTGTGAAACACTTTCTCAAGCCACTAGTGAGACATTGACTGGTCCTCACTAGATAAAACGGCGTATAAATCAAGCAAAAGCTGTTTTTATGTAAATCTAGTGATGGTCACATGACTCTGTGATGGTCGGTTTAGGAGAAGAGGTTGAGTTAGTAGAGAGAAAATATCATTGACCTGATATAAAATCAATGGAAGTCTATGAATGTCCTCACTGAGATAGCAAAACAAACCTGAGTGAGTGTGAGAGAGATAGAAATAGAGAGACAATACTCTCTAACAATGCAGGCTGGAGGCTTGACAAGAGTTATCTGCAGTTTGACGGACACAGACAGGAAGTTCCTCCTCTATCGTTGTTCAGGATCTGGTCGAGTGAATCTGAAACATTAGAAAGCCTGTCTATCTCTCGTCTTTTCCCACAGCACACTGACACGCCCGCTCTGGTCCAGAGGGGAGGGGCTTGCACGATTCCGACGATCTCCTTAATTCAATTATATCGACTCTTTCAAGATGTCCTAGAAAGGAACCAGATCACGCAGTCGAGGTCAGGAATGATGCAAAAGGCCCTAAATATTGCAAAAGTAATGCATGCAGGATGGCTTTAGTGCTTGTGCAGACACTGTATTGACCTGTAGTCAAGGTCAGGGAGTCACGAAATACAAGTAACTTAGTTGCGTATTTAAAATACAAAATTTGAGTGACTGTGTTTCATTTTAAATGGGTGGTAATCAGATTACAGTTCCATCTGAAAAGTGTTTTAGATTACCAAAGTGATTACTTTGAGTTTTAATGTCATTTAAACAGCGATTGCTGATTCTCTGACTCTGACCGTCTGAAAAAGACGAGTTCAGTTTCATGTTTTCCACTGTTTTCATGTTTTGGGAGTCATTTTATAATTGTAAAAAAGGTCACTGCAACTTTTTCCTCATGATTTGTTTTTTCCCTCACAATTGTGAGTTTGCATTTCACAATTCTGACTTCTTTTTCTCACAATTGCGAGATTTAAACTCACAATTGCAAGTAATAAAGTCAGAATTGGGAGATATGAACTTACAATACTGACTTTTTTTTTGCATTTGTGAATTTAGTATGAGTTTTTATCTCATAATTCTGACTTTTCTCAATATTGTGAGTTTATATCTCATAATTCTGACTTTATAACTCACAATTGCAACTTTATATCACACAATTCTGAGGAAAAGTCAGAACTGTGAGATAAAAACTCACAGTGACCTTTTTTGTGTTTGTTTCACACTTATTAGTATTCCAAAAGTATTCTAAAGTATTTAGATGAAGTTACTAAACTTGAGTAATGTAACAAAACACGTCACAAATGACTTTTTAAAGCATGTATTTCGTAACTGTAGTGAAATACATTTTATAAGTAACACACCCAGCCCTGTCGTCAGATATCTCACAATGGACTTTATTCCTGAAAACAAGAACAAATCTGAGCAAGTCATTTGTAAAAACATTGTTGCATTTAATTGAACATGCAAGTTGTCATATTTAATTCAAAGTAAAAAATTATGTCAAAATGCACAAGGAATATATATATATATATACATACATGCATTTAAAAAGTTGAAAAAGGGTGTGCAGGCAATACAGACCACACAAGCAGAGCAACATAATGTCATTTTGCAAAAATTTCATGTCAGGCACGGTTTTCCAATGAACCTGGGTTGTTACAAATGGTTAATTTCTGTGTTTCTTATTTATTTTTCAGCAGAAATCTTTTGCTATGGACTGGGAACTTTCACAGAAATGTAGCTAACGTTCTCTCAAAATTATGAACAAACGTTCTTCCAGTAACATTAATAGAACGTTCGTTCAAAGTTTTCTATAAGATACAAATACATTACTTATACATTGTTCATGGAATGTTTTTTTTTTCTGAAATGCTTGTTTACTTGTTTCAGAAAGTCTAGAAAACTTTCAAAAGTAACATTCCCATAAAGTTTGAATAATAATAATAATAATAATAATAATAATTTTAAAAAAAATTTCCTTAACATTCCTACAACCAAGAAAACATGTTTCTAAAAGTTTTTTTATTAGCTGGGTGACTGCTTGTCACAGTCTGGTGGTGTAGATAAAAACGATGAAGGCAAATGAAGATCAAACTCACATTTTACTTGATCATCCACAAGGTGTACAACAAAAATGGCAGAAGAACTCAAACCACACAAATCAACAGACATTAAAGACCGGACTGAAACTGAGGGTTTAAATACAAGGAAAACAAAGGAGACTGATTAACAAGAAACACCTGAACTGAAGACACTAATCAAAACGGTAACTATACTATGACAACTAAAGAGTGGCGGGAAAAAAAGAACAAAGGAGGACATGTGACAAATGAAAAAACAAACAGACATGTAACACTGCTAACTTTATGGCCTATTTAATAACCATTTATAAATATATGATTAAAACGGTAATTTGTCACTCCAAATATGCATATGTCACTGCAATATTTTATTCGACATGCATTTATGAAGTTGAAAAAATAACTCATATTGCCCATTAACTTTTTTCGGACAATTCAGACCACACAAACAGAGCGAGAAAACACGGCAACGCTGAAGAACTAGACTAGATCTTTTTTTCCTGTTTTAATAATACAGCGAATTAGATCTAGGAAAGGCAATGAGTCATTCTCTAACAATTCAGCATCTAAAAATAGGTCTACTTATTTACCGCATTAATCTTCAGGAGACACTGTACAGGCTGTGGAATTCAGTTATTTCCAGTGGAAAGTTCTTTTAGTCACATAACATTTGGAGGTCGTTGCATTATTGCACGCACATTTGCGGCCGAACATAAAAAGCAATTTTCTGTGCTTTTCAGACTACTTAAATATAACAAATTTTCGCCCCTGACAAAGGTAGACGAATGTTAGAGGAAGTAGAACACGTGCGCAGATATGAAGATAAGCGTGTGCGCTCATATGGAGAAGATGTGCGTGGCAAAAACCAATATTTCTGTTATATATATATATATATATATATATATATATATATATATATATATATATATATATATATATATATATATATATATATATATATATATATATGTGCGTGTGTATGTATGTATGTATATATATATATATTAGCAGGGCTGGGTGGGTTACTTTTAAAGTGTATTTCACTACAGATTACAAAATACATGCTTTAAAAAGTCATTTGTAACGTATTTCGTTACATTACTCAAGTTTAGTAACTTCATCTAAATACTTTAGAATACTTTGGAATACAAATAAGTGTGGAACAAACACAAAAAAGGTCATTTTGAGTTTTTATCTCACAATTCTGACTTTTTCCCTCAGAATTGTGTGATATAAAGTTGCAATTGTGAGTTATAAAGTCAGAATTATGAGATATAAACTCACAATATTGAGAAAAGTCAAAATTATGAGATATAAACTCACAATATTGAGAAAAGTCAGAATTATGGGATATAAACTCACAATATTGAGAAAAGTCAGAATTATGGGATATAAACTCACAATATTGAGAAAAGTCAAAATTATGAGATATAAACTCACAATATTGAGAAAAGTCAGAATTATGAGATATAAACTGACAATATTGAGAAAAGTCAGAATTATGGGATATAAACCCACAATATTGAGAAAAGTCAGAATTATGAGATATAAACTCACAATATTGAGAAAAGTCAAAATTATGAGATATAAACTCACAATATTGAGAAAAGTCAAAATTATGAGATATAAACTCACAATATTGAGAAAAGTCAGAATTATGAGATATAAACTCACAATATTGAGAAAAGTCAGAATTATGAGATATAAACCCACAATATTGAGAAAAAATCAGAATTATGAGATATAAACTCACAATATTGAGAAAAGTCAGAATTATGAGATATAAACCCACAATATTGAGAAAAGTCAGAATTATGAGATATAAACCCACAATATTGAGAAAAATCAGAATTATGAGATATAAACTCACAATATTGAGAAAAGTCAGAATTATGAGATATAAACCCACAATATTGAGAAAAATCAGAATTATGAGATATAAACTCACAATATTGAGAAAAGTAAGAATTATGAGATATAAACTCACAATATTGAGAAAAGTCAGAATTATGAGATATAAACTCACAATATTGAGAAAAATCAGAATTATGAGATATAAACTCACAATATTGAGAAAAATCAGAATTATGAGATATAAACTCTCAATATTGAGAAAAGTCAGAATTATGAGATATAAACTCACAATATTGAGAAAAATCAGAATTATGAGATAAAAACTCTCAATATTGAGAAAAGTCAGAATTATGAGATATAAACTCATAGTAAATTCACAATTGCAAGAAAAAAAAAGTCAGTATTGCAAGTTCATATCTCCTAATTCTGACTTTATAACTTGCAATTCTGAGTTTAAATCTCGCAATCCTGAGAAAAAGAAGTCAGAATTGTGAAATTCAAACTCACAATTGTGAGGGAAAAATCAAATTGTGAGAAAAAGATGCAGTGACCTTTTTTACAATTATAAAATGACTCCCAAAACATGAAAACAGTGGAAAACATGAAACTGAACTCGTCTTTTTCAGACGGTCAGAGTCAGAGAATCGCTGTTTTAAATGACATTAAAACTCAAAGTAATCACTTTGGTAATCTAAAACACTTTTCAGATGGAACTGTAATCTGATTACCACCCATTTAAAATGTAACTCAAATTTTGTATTTTAAATACGGAACTAAGTTACTTGTGTTTCGTTACTCCCCAACCCTGTGTATATATATATCTCACTCATTCAGGTGCTGTTTGCAGTGTTATTTCAGTCAAGCCTCTGCATGAATGCATGCGCTTCAGTGGACCGCACGAGTCTGGAGTCAAAACACAGCCGCAACTACAATATGCCTGTCAAAAGCATCAACGGTTAATGCAGGTTATGCATGGAGTGTGTTTACCTCCTTGTGTCGATGCTTAATTGCTATTTAATATCCTGACAACTAATGCACCTATTGAGAACATTGATGGGGAGTGTGTGCTCTGGAATAAACCTTCATCATTATCAGTTATTAATGCAACAAATTGGTTTCTTTGGGGGATAAACCCGGCAAAGGCAATCAACCAAACACTTTAAACTAAAGAGACGTTTCAAATGTTGCATGTAAGCACAAAGAAAAGTAGCACAGATGCTAATTGCTGCATAATTAAGCTTTTTTAAAAACTAGCGACTGCTTGGCATGTAAATCAGCAAACTGCCCTCTTAAACCAGTATGTTAAGTAGCGTAAATGAATCGGGCAAAAGAACTGTTGTGTCAACGACTGCACGTCATTTTCATTGCTCACAGTTGTTTGATTCTAAACCAAAGTGCTCTAATGATTATAAACATATCGATGGCACCATCCGCCTGGAAACAAGGAAATCAACACAATAATAAGTCAATGAATGTGCTCAAAATGCCAGATTAGAGAGATCAAATCCTTGAAAGATAGTCAACGTTTAGTCTGAAAACTCTAAATATAATCCTTCCTCGATTTACGATTCATGTTTACATTCATGCGCGTTTATCCAAAGCGACATGCATCGCATTCGAGGTTCACATTGAATTACTTCATGCTGGGAATCGAACCTATGGTGTTGTGGACGTCATTCTCTGTTGTTTGAGCAACAGAAATACTATTTTGTCACGGTGCAAACGTCACGTTTCGTTGCACGCAGTCAGACGACGAATACAATCGGTCACAGGCAATCCAGAAGGGGGCATATGCTGTAATGCAACAATGTTTGCTAACTCCAACACAGGAAAAGGCGCAGAAGAAGAAGAATAGATGATCTATGCGCATGTTAATGTGTGATCTCTCAACCAGTGTCTCAACTGTGGAAAGACATCGAAAAATGAATAATATCTCTGGTAGCATTGCATTTACCTCAGGCAAGTCATTTAGTGTGCACAGCATGTTAGTACACCAGAGAAATGATTTCAGAAACGCTTGTTATAAGCGACACCGGTGAACTAGCAATTTATTACTCGTGCTCACACTCAAAAACATCCCAACGCTGTCCACGCTGACGTTTAGATGAATATGTAAATATGTCCTGCATGCTTTCCTCTCAATAACAAAATAAACACAACAAAAATTCCAGTGGGTGGGTGTGGGTGTGTGTGTGTGCTGAGCTTAAATAGTGTGACTGATAAGAGTGGATAATCAGTGACTGGGTAATGTGTTGCAGCTGGTGGTGTGATCAGTGATGGGTGCGGGGCTTCTGGGAAATGTAGTCTGCCTTGGTGGATGAGTGAGTGAGTGAGTGAGTCCATGGTGGAGTGCCCTCTAGAGTTTCTAGCGGGCACTACAACTGACGATCGTGACAGATAGTTTGATTATAAAGTATATTTGAGACTATACATGTCTGGCTATATAGACTATAGTTTAAATGAATCCCTTTTTTTTTGCATGAGACATTGACATTATAGTACAGACCAGATTTTTCGGGCTATTTTATCCTGAACATTGTAGATGCATCCACTTCAAGTGTCACGGAACGGAAGAGAGGCTCTCAGGAGCCCGTGTAAACATCACATCCATTTGATTTTCCTGGAAAAAAAAAACATCCCAAGCATTTCATACGAAAAACAGTCTTTCCTAGAAAACCCAAGAAGTTGGGCAAAGTCTCATTTTTAAGTTTAATTGCAATCTGTTCACACATTCGCAGTCACCGTTCACCATAAAAAAGTGCTTAACACATGCAAATCTGACATACAGCCCCTTTAGGATGAAAACAAAAGAAGTTCCACATTACATGTGTAAATGTTCAGAATAAAAAGGGTTAACCAGACTTTATGCTCAGAGTGCAACAAATGCCATATGAAGCCACAACGTTCACCGTTCCTCATTCCCTTAAAAAGTATTACCAGTGTATTGCATTTATAGTTCAAATTTAGCTCAAAGTCATCAGGCCAGCGGTGTCGAAGTGCTTGACATCGCTGCAGGTCAAACACACGTTCACCGTTTGACCCTGGAGTCACGCCGCGGTCCAAGAAGTCAATCAGCTGCGTATTATACACACACCTCATGAGACTCACGTATGAACGTACAAATCAACGATGTGCAGGACAGCTTGACAGAATCCTAAATCATTATATGGATTTTTTTTTTTTCTCCACTGTAACATGATAAAGAACAGATTACATTGATTTATTCCAGACGAGCAGAAGTTTTAAATGCAACATTTTCTAGCAGAACAGTTTTCTCTTTCCCACAGGATTAGTTTTCACTGTATGAATGGACTTGCATGCTACTCTAAAATATTGGAATAGCAGATGCAATTTGCAAGAACATGTGCAATTTCTTCATATACACAGATAAATAAATAAATGAAACAAAACACTGCCGTCTCATATGCATTTATTTCAGGAGACAAAATATAATAATCATCAGCCTGCGTGTAGGCAACCAAAATATTTGTTTTTGTTTTTTCAGACGTACCCTTGTGAAAAAGAAGTGTGCTTAATTATACTTCAAATCTGAAAATTATATTTTCACAAAAAAAATATTATTACCTGTACTCGCATGTAATATAATATTAATGAAATAAAAGGTCACTTAAGCGTACTTCACTTTTAAAAAGTGCACTTTGTAATAATGTCGAATTTAAAGTTTTACATTTTAAACCATGTTTTAATCTTTCGTTCCGCTTTACAGAAGTATACTTATTTTCATGTGTGTGTAACATACCTGAATATAATTTTAAAGTAAATACATTTTAAAAACACTAAATTGCAACGTCATAATTATGTGAAATTACAAATATATTTAAATGACATTCAAGTTTCAATAGAAATCGCATCAAAATATATTAAAGCATAATGAATATATATGAAAATTACGGACAAAGACGTTCTTAAGTTCAACAGGTTTCATGTTTTGTATCTAGTTTCTTGTACTTTCTGTCTTCAGTTTCTTAGTCAGCATTCTTGTCTGTTTATTAGTTGAGTTCTCCTCATTAGCATGTCTGTATCCTTGGTTACTGATTTAATTAGAGTCCTCGTTTCAGGTGAGTCTTGTTAATTAGTTCTCTTTGTCTGCCTTGTGTATACACCCTCAGTCTTTGTCGCCTCTCGTTCGTATTGCTACGGTTGTTCTCGTGAGTTTCCTTGCTTCTGTTATTAAAGTCTACCTTCAAACATTCTTCCTCGTTGTGAGAGCTTATATAGAAGAACCGACCCAAAAACGATCCTGGCTGAGGACCGCCTGTGGAGCCTGCGGGCAAAGTGGTCGGCCTTTGGAGAGGCATGTGGAGAGTTCCTCGAGCGTTCCCATCAGGTGAGCTGGCATGACGCCTCACTCAATGAGTGTTTTCGAATGGGACTGGATGAGGATACTATTCGTTATAGCAAACTAGCTTGTTATTTCTCTCTCGTCAAGTCCGTAAATCTTGTTCTTTATTTAAAAGGTTCAAATTTTGAAGTAGAAGAAGTTAAAGCCAAGTCAAGTCACAATTTATAATGCGAATTGTGGCAAAGCGGCTTTACAGTAATAATTGGCAAATCATTTTTGGCCGCTCAAAGAAAATGGTGTCATTGTGCAGCTCATTCTATATATTATTGATTCATTCCGTTGCAAAGATCAGTAGTTTTTAGTCTAGTTAATTGATGTATATCAGCACTGGAGAAAACAGTGACGTAATCGTCCGGCTCAGCTCAGTTCACATACAACGACACCAAAAACACTACTGAATATCAAGCAAGTGTCCCCAACTTAAGCAAGCCAAAGGCAACAGCGGCAAGAACCAAAACTCCAACAAATGGAGAAAAAAAAACGGCTTAGTCGGGGGGCCAGTTCTCCTCTGGCCAGCAGTGAACACTTGCCCGATACTCAGGCAGAGTTACGGGTCATGAGTCCGATTGGAGTCGCAAGAGTCAAAATATTTAATCTAGTTCCATCTAGTTTAAGATCTTTTTCATCACGCCAGTATGGGACGGTTTGTTGGGGATCTGTACCACTGGCTGATGAGTCGGTAAGGCCTTCAAAATGGATGAACTAGTTCAAACGGTCTCCGCCGACACCCATCCGACCCGGACACGGCCCGGATTCAGCCAATCACCTTAACTGGTAAACCTTGGGATAAGCAGAGAGAAAAAAATTAGCATAGATGCCATTCTTCTTCTGATGTAACGAGTACATCCGGTGTTCTAAGAAGTGTAACAAACAAAGCGTTTTCCTCATCCAGCAACTCTGAGACACACTTAGCCTCGCTAGCTCACCCTATGCCGCTTCCCTCCACATACTGTTCCAATGGATCCGGCCATTCTTGCCCTCTTGTGTTTCCCTGGTTCTGTAAATGGGTTGCCAACAGCTCTGACCTGAGGGCCAAAGTTACTGACCCGGCATTTACATCGGTCAGGTCAGCGCTGATGCCCGCCTCCCTTCTCCCATCTGCTGTTCCTAAGACCATCCCAGTCCTCATCCCAAGATGGCCACCATTCTTGAGCCTCATCACAAGATGGCCAGCATTCCAGAGTATCATCTTACTAATCCACCAATTACATTGGTCAGGTCAGTGCTGATGTCCGCCTCCCATCTCCCACCTGCAGTTCCTGAGACCATTTCAGTCCTTAGTCCAGAGAATAAGATTGCCGCCATCCCAGAGCCTCGTCCCAAGAGGGCCACCATTCCTGAGTCCCGTCCCATCATGGCCGCCATGCATGTGCCCCTAGGAGTGTTGGTGGAGAATGAGGGGATGTCTTGCTCCAGCCCATATTTCCACTCCAGCCCCTCCTACCCGTCCTCAACCAAGGAGGCCTTTCCTGAACGGCTGGCTCCGCCCTGGTCCTCTGAGCGGCTGGCGTCGCCCTGGTCCTCTGAACGGTTGGCTCCGCCCTGGTCCTCTGAACGGTTGGCTCCACCCTGGTCCTCTGAACGGCTGGCTTCGCCCTGGTCCTCTGAACGGCTGGCTTCGCCCTGGTCCTCTGAACGGTTGGCTCCGCCCTGGTCCTCTGAACGGTTGGCTCCGCCCTGGTCCTCTGAACGGCTGGCTCCGCCCTGGTCCTCTGAACGGTTGGCTCCGCCCTGGTCCTCTGAACGGCTGGCTCCGCCCTGGTCCTCTGAACGGCTGGCTGCGCCCTGGTCCTCTGAACGGTTGGCTGCGCCCTGGTCCTCTGAACGGCTGGCTCCGCCCTGGTCCTCTGAACGGCTGTGTCCGCCCTGGTCCTCTGAACGGCTGGCTCTGCCCGGGTCCTCTGAACAGTTGGCTCCGCCCTGGTCCTCTGAACTGTTGGCTCCGCCCTGGTCCTCTGAACGGTTGGCTCCGCCCTGGTCCTCTGAACGGCTGTCTCCGCCCTGGTCCTCTGAACGGCTGTCTCTGCCCTGGTCCTCTGAACGGCTGGCTCCACTCTGGTCCTCTGAACGGCTGGCTCCACTCTGGTCCTCTGAACGGCTGGCTCCGCCCTGGTCCTCTGAACGGTTGGCTTCACCCTGGCTCCCTCATCTTCCAGTACCACCCTGGAGGCTTCCTGTCCTACCTAAGCCACCCTCCCACCCCAGTTAGTGGTGTGATTGGGGTAGTAATGCTACATGTTTGGTTTCTTTGTTCATGTTTATAGATTATCTAGTTTCTTGTACTTTCTGTGTGTGTGTGTATATATATATCTATCCTGTGTTCTCCCTCTGTCTTTGTCGTTTCTCATTTGTATTATTTCTCTTTGAGTTGTTCTCATGAGTTTCTCCTTGATTCTGTTATTAAGTCTACCTTAATATATAATATTAATATTCTGATATTAAGTCTAACTTCAAGTATTCTTCCTCCTCGTGAGAGCTTATATACCACCGTGACATCAACTAAATTATATTACATTTAATTGCAAATCACAATACATTCAGTTTGCACTCAAGTATATTTCTTTAAAGTATTATTTTTGTACTGTACTTTATTTGAAAGTGTCCTTCTTTCTCATGAGTGTATGCATGCATGAATCATAATCGGAAAATGTTACACCTATATACTGATTAGCGGTGTTCGCAAAGACAAGCGTCATGTTTACAAGTACTAAACCGAAGTATGAAAGTGCTGGAAGATGAACAGATGAAAAAAAAAAACCACAGACACGCACTGAAGAAGAGAACCGAGCCAAATCTATAAACCAGAAGATCAGAGAGGAATATAACCTGGACCAGAAAGAAACCACCCAGCAACCGCATGGCAATCACCCACAACATCTTATAAATGTCCGGGAAACCACACTCAACACCCAAGTGAATTTCACACAGGCCATTTCTCTTCAGAATCTAGTTCTTCTCTTGCAGCGGCTCATTCATATTAAGTACATTTAGTGGGAGTTTTGATTGAAGTCTCCAGTTTTTGCAAAACTTTCACTCCACTCATGTCTTACAGAGGATGGAGAAGTCTCAGTGGAGTGTTGAGGTGTTTTTGTATTTGGGGTCATTCTGTGCTCCGATTCCTGTGGGTCGAATCCTGCTTTACTGGAAACCTTCACACCGGCCATCTCTCTGTAAGACAGGAGCAACATCTACTGAAAAAGAAACTGAATGAAGGATGGGGAGAGTTTAAAAAAAAAAAAAAGCCTGTTGTCTTTTGTGTGCGGGCCGTCCTGGGAGAAGCACAGCCTTGAAAGCGTAATGGATTGTGCGAGACAGTTTTTTCTCAATGCAACATTTTTATGCTGTGTTTGAGGACTAATTTTGAACAGATGACGTTAATGTCCATACAGTGTGTTTGATGCGTTTGATACCGGGACATTTGAAAGTCACCTTGAGATAAACAGAACAGATTGTGTGTGGAGTGTAGGCACACACACACACACGTTGAGTTTTCATGGTTTATGGGGACATTCCATAGGCGCAATGGTTTTTATACTGTACAAACTGTACATTCTGTCCCCCTACACTACCCCTACCCCATTTGGTCCCCATAACGTAGGGAACCCCCCCCCCCCACACACACACACACACACACACACACACATACCCACACACGTTGTGTTTTCATGTTTTATGGGGACATTCCATAGGTGTAATGGTTTTTATACTGTACATTCTATCCCCCTACACTACCCCTACTCCTAAACCTACCCATCACAGAAAATATTCTGCATTTTTACATTTTTAATAAAATATTTAGTAGCTATTTGAAATATGAGGATGCATGAAATGTCCTCATATTTCACGTTTAAGTTGTAATACTGGTGTAATACCCATGACATTATACACATATGTCCTCATAAATCACAAAAACACGTGCGCAAACACACACACACATACACAAAAGCCAGACCTGTTTTAAACCCGTTCTTAACAGAATTAACAAAAGTTAAAGTATGTAACCATGTGTCTCTAGGAACAAATTTTGAGTTAAAGTGTATCAAATATATTTTAAATGTACACTGGGTTAAAAACAACCCAAGTTGGGTTGAAAATGGACTAACCCAGTAATTTGGTTGCTTTAACATAATGTTTTCCCCAATGTGCTGGGTAGTTTCATTTAATTCAATTAAAATTAGAATTCACTATTAAAAATGACTATATGGCTGGCTTAAAATGAACCCAAAATTTGTTGGAAATCACATTTTTTTACAATCACAAGGACATAATTCTCAATACTCGGGTCACTTTTTCAAACCCAGTTCTCCTGACCAACTTGGCACAGCAGTTCATTTCACATTCAAAAGCACTAAATCTACCAAAACACTTCATTCATGTTCAAATCAACTCATTCTACCCAAACTCTAGCCGGTTTTCACCCAGCAAACACACTTTGCCTTTCATAAAACACTGACCTTAAAAAACACTAACATTACTGTACGTTTGCTTTTGATAAATGTCTTATCAAAACAAGAATGACACTCTCTATTGATTATAATTCACTGCAGTTTGAGTTACATGAACCGTTTACATTACAGTGCAAAATTATTCTGAAGTTTTCCCCTTTGAATGGACGATAATGAAATTGAAAGACTGACATTTGTGTAGGTGTTCAGTTTCATTTAATTGCTTTTAGATTCAGAATAGATTTCATTACAATATTGCTGTAGAAATGCAGCATTTTTCTGTCTTATTCAGGTTTGTATTCGGTTATTGTAAGTTTTGAAAATAGTATGAAAGCATGAGCAAATTGGCCTGTAGGTAATAGGTAGAATCTGAGAGATGTCATCATTGAATGCATTTTATGCCAAAGCAAATATAAATCATCCACAGTTCAGCCCAGAAATTTCTGTTGTGCTCACTGTGTGAAGAGTTTTGAAGAAGTGACCCAAATATTGAGAAATGAGTACTCGCGAATGTAAAAAAAAAAAAAAAAAAAAACCGAAGCGTGATTAGCAACAATAATAATCAAAAGGTAAGCGATTTAATAAATGTTTATCATTCAACTATTTTTTTTAATAAAAGTTCATTTCCAACATATTTTGGGTTCATTTTAAGTGAGCAATAAAGTAATTTTTCAACAATAGTTGAGTTAAATAAAACTACCCAACCCCTGGGTCAAAACATCCCAATTGCTGCATGGGTTTGTCCATTTTCAACCCAACTTGGGATGTTTTTAACCTAGAATTTTTTTTTTAGAGTGCAACTAAGTGTCGAAAACACATTCAAATGGAATTGCGGAAATAATGACCATTTCCAATCAGATTTCCCAAACATTCCCTAGTCTTCCATTGGTCATCAAATGCCCTAAACATCATTGGTTGACTACGAGTCACATGTGTTACATATTTCGGGGTGTTCGGTGTTCATTTGATTTTAGTTTCAGTAAACTGAGAAACCAGGAGCAGACGGACCGCTGGCAGGATACAACAAAGCATGTCACCTCCAAATGTACATCAATGGAGCATCTTCTACAGCAAAGTAAATAAATGATTCAAACGATAACATTTTATTAGCAAGTTATGTTGTATATAGTATTACATCTTGCTTATCTGATATAACCAGCTGAATTCTTGCATTTTTGAGCATTTTTGCCCCAAATGTTGAGACAAAGTGATGCTGTGCACATTATTATCGTAGACCAAAGTTATGATCCATCATGATTTCTGTTGGTTGAACTCACTGGATGATATTGTTCACCCACAATATCAGGAGGACAGAGTTTGTGTGGTTAGAATGACCCATTGCTTATGGCAAGCCATTTTGACTTTTATTCATTTTCAGGACATGAACTTGTGATATCAACAATTCCATTTTTACTAGCAACAATGACAATTTTTGATATCAAGAATTAGATTTTCACTAGTAACAACGTTAATTCCTGATATCAACAATTCAATTTCCGCTAGTATAAACTATAATTGTTGATATCTGTAATTGTATTTTTACTAGTGAAATCTCGCCATAGGCTGCCATTCAAATTCAGTTGTTGATATCAAGAATTCATTTCTTACTAGTTGAAATTCCAGTTTCTCATATCAGGAATACAATTCTTACTAGTAAAAATCATCATTTCTGATATCAACCGTTACATTGTTACTAGTGCAAATGTCTGTTCTTGATATCAACAATTGAATTGCTACCAGTAAAAATGTTCATTTCTGATATCATGAATGTGATTTTTACTAGTAAGAAAGACGTTTTAGATATCAGAAATTATATTGCTATCAGAAATTCATTTTCAGATATCAGAAATGAACATTTTTACTGGTAAAAATTCAATTGTTGATATCAAGAATAGACATTTCAAATAGTGACAATTGAATTCTCGATATCACACATTTATGGCAAGCCATTTTGACTTTTATTCATTCTCAAGATATGAATTCTTGATATCAACAAATCAATTTTTACTAGTTAAAATGCTAATTCTTGATATCAGGAATTAGACTTCCACTAGTAACAACGTTATTTCTTGATATCAACAATTCAATTTCCACTAGTATAAACTATAATTGTTGATATCAAGAATTGTATTTTTACTGGTGAAATCTCGCCATAGGCTGCCATTCAAATTCAATTATTGATATCAAGAATAAATTTCTTATCATAAATGATGATTTTTACTAGTAAGAATTGTATTCCTGATATGAGAAAGTGGAATTTCAACTAGTAAGAAATGAATTCTTGATATCAACAGTTGAATTTGAATGGCAGAGCTATGGCGAGATTTCACTAGTAAAAATACAATTCTTGATATCAGCAATTATAGTTCATACTAGTGGAAATGTAATTATTGATATCAAGAAATGAATTGTTGATATCAGGAATTAACACTGTTACTAGTGGAAATGTGATTCCTGACATCAAGAATTAGCATTTTAACTAGTAAAAATTCATTTGTTGATATCAAGAATTAATATCCTGAGAATGAATAAAAGTCAAAATGGCTTGCCATAATTGCTTGTAGACGCTATTATCATTCTGTGTCCAAAATGCATGTATTCGATAATAAAAAAAAAAAAAAGTCATACTCATTTGCTGCTTTTGGTCCTGAAAGGGAGGAATCTAAAATTACTTAGCGAATGTTTCGGCACTTCACAGAGCGTCTGGATTTTATTCCAGCAGTTGGATGAGTCAAACCTAAGAGGCTTATCTAGACGCAGAACTCGGAGCAATACTTACAGACTCCCACTATCCGCAGAATTCAGGGGAAATTAATAATGTCCCCTGATTATTTGACTCTTTTACACAGAGTATGAAAGTCGCATTTAGACCGTTCATCTTCCCAGCAGCCTTCATTCAAGACAGACATGCAGAACCTGGACACCATCAGGATCGCAGTCTAAGAGAATAACAGACAGTAGTTAGATGAGATCTGGACTGGTTCTGGTCAGCACAACCAGTCACCATGATATGAAGAAATATCAAACAAAATATGATCGGCTGATCTTTTTTGTCTTCATTTGAATTCTACCCTCATTAAAAACAAGGCAAGTTGGGCTGAAAATGGACAAACCCAGTGAATGTTTGCTCAACGGGGAGTTTTATTTAACCCAACTATTGCTTACTTAATTATTTAACATATTTTGGAATCATTTTAACCAAGCAATAAAGTCATTTTTAAACTACAGTTGAGTTAAATAAAACTACCCAGGCAAACATTTAACCCGATCGCTGTGTTTGCCCATTTTTAACCCAACTTTGCTCGTTTTTAACCCAGAGTCCAGTGACATTCGCACGTTCTGACTTTAGTGAACAAATACAAGTAACATTTTTTTTATTCTGATGTCTGCAAAAGTAACAAACCAAAAGAGAAAATGTGGGTTAGGCCAAGAATATTGCTCCCGATTCTTCATTTTCAAGTCATTTATTGTTGTTTTGGGTCAAAGAAAAATTACACCATACAAGGCAATTAATCAACTAACTGAGAAATTTGATTTATATCACAAAATTAATCTGCACCTTACAATATCATTCTTCTTCAAGACGGATGAGGCCATTTCGTCCGTAGCTGTAGCTTTTCGGTATTTGCCATTCAGTCAGTTTCAAGCAGAATCAATTCATGCAAATATGAGCATTAGATCCTGTAGCTGCTCCTTCTGATGAGGAAGAATGATTCATATGATTGGGAACAGAGAGAGAGAGAGTGTTTAGAGCCACGAGAAAGAAATGCCGTTTGCGATGCACTGCTGGTGTACAGAGTATACACTGCATACTACCCACACTTACATTTCTGCAGTCTGATCAAAAGTCAAAAAAGATGTTCAAACTCGTGCCTGTATTTACTTTTGATTCATTTGTCACCCTGGAAATAAAAGATCAAGTCAGGCACGTTATATTGTGGGATACTTCACATTTTATCAGGTTTTATTTATGCATACTGAAAATATATATAATTTAAACGAAACTAACCATTCTCTTCTGCTCACCAAGACTGCATTTATTTGATCACAGTAAAAATACAGTAAAAATTGTGAAATATTTTTACAATTTAAAATAAGTGTTTTCTACGTGAATATATATTTTCAAATGTAATTTATATCCAGTGATCAAAGCTGAATTTTCAGCATCATTCAGTGTCACATGATCATTCTGATATGATGAGTTGATGCTCAAGAAACATTTATGATTATTATCAATGTTGCAAACAGTTTTGTCATATTCTGCATTTACTTGAATTAAAAAAAAATGTCCTTGTCTTTGTTTTTTTGTCCTTGCTGACAAAAAATATAAAAGAGGTTTATTTTAACTGTAAAAGACTTTCTTTTATAATTAGATATGCTGGCTAAAGGACCGTTTGACATTGTTTTTGCTTTAAAAATACATTATTTTTAAAAGTGAAAGTGCCACAAAAATATACACTACCATTGAAAGGCTCTTCTGCTTTATTTGATCAAAAATACATTAAAAAAAATTGTGAAATATTATTACAATGTCAAATATTCGTTTTCTATGTGAATATATTGTAAAATATAATTTATATCCAGTGATCAAAGCTGAATTTTCAGCATCATTCCTCCAGTTTTGATGCATTTATTTGATCAAAAATACATACAAAATTGTGAAATATTATTACAATGTCAAATATTCGTTTTCTATGTGAATATATAGTAAATTATCATTTATATCCAGCGATCAAAGCTGAATTTTCAGCATCATTACTCCAGTTTTGATGCATTTATTTGATCAAAAATACATAAAAAATTGTGAAATATTATACAATGTCAAATATTCGTTTTCTATGTGAATATATTGTAAAATATAATTTATATCCAGTGATCAAAGCTGAATTTTCAGCATCATTCCTCCAGTTTTGATGCATTTATTTGATCAAAAATACATAAAAAATTGTGAAATATTATTACAATGTCAAATATTCGTTTTCTATGTGAATATATAGTCAAATATAATTTATATCCAGCGATCAAAGCTGAATTTTCAGCATCATTACTCCAGTCTTCAGAGTCACATGACCCTCAAAAATCATTCTAAAATGATGATTTGCTGATTTATGATTATTATCAATGTGTTTGTCGCTTCATATTTTATCATATTCAGCATTGATTTGAAATACAAATCTTTTTTTATCATTATAAACTTACTTTAATTTTGTCCTTGCTGAATGAAACGATTCATCTTTTTTATCAAGATAAAAAATCATACAGTGCATCATGGTTTCCCCAAACATATTAAGCAGCAAAAATAATTGTACTAATATTTTACAGTATTTTTATCAAATAAATGCAGCCTTGGTGAGCAGACGAGACTTTTGAATGGTGTGTATATGATAAAACACTGGCCGTTCTGCCCTCGCTCTTGTCCGTGTTTGAGGTTTAAGACACTGAAGTGCTTGTTCTGTGAATCCCTGAATCAGAAACCTTGAAACTGACAACAGAAATCAACAGTGCAGTGAATGCTTCATCATAACAATGACACAAGAATGATGCATAATGAGACGCACCTCAAGGGCTCTCGAATTTGTGGGATCTTGGCACAAGGAGATTACAAATAAGATGTGTTTAACGTCTCAAATATTTCTCCTATAGAAGAAAAAAAGATGCAAAAGTGTGCAATCAATACGAAACCCAAAACGTGAATATTATTAACCAAGTGAATCCCTTTTAATCCTCAGCATGAGATGTTCTTTTGTCAAGAGTGCATCATTTTCCAAAGAACGGTTTACTGCTTTCTACAGACAAAACAAAAACAAACGGCTGTTTATCGATCTTTCTGTGTACTCTATATAGTAATGAAGCAGTGATTTGTATGCATGTTCTGAGCATGAGAGAGAAAAGAATCAGTCACATATGCATTGGGCTTTGAAGTGTTGACAGCTGTTTCTGTGACACAGAGATGTTCAAGGTTTCTCAAACATTAGCTTTCACTCGTGTGCAGCTCTTGAACATCGTCGTCCATGTAGAATTACTGTATAGGAAATAGTCGTCCTCATGAAAGACTTTGTTGTTTAGTCTATATAAAAGGGTTTTATCCATCCAGCAACGACAAAAAAGTCCACAGAGGGAACAAAAAAGACAAACGAAGACGAAAAACAATAAAAGCAGTTTATTTTTAACTTTCTTTTATTATTAGATATGCCGGCTAAGGGAACGTTTTTGCTTTAAAAATATATATATATTTAATAGTTAAAGTGTTCTCAAACCTCAATGAGGCTGCATCAAAAATACAGTAAAAATTGTGAAATATTATTACAATCTTTTCTATGAGAATATATAGTCAAATGTAATTTATATCCAGTGATCAAAGCTGAATTTTCAGCATCATTACTCCATCAGTGTCACATGATCCTTCAGAAATCATTCTGATATGCTGCATTTATTTGATCAAAAATACAGTAAAAATTGTGAAATATTTTTAAAATGTAAAATATCTGTTTTCCATGTGAATATATAGTCAAATATAATTTATATCCAGTGATCAAAGCTGAATTTTCAGCATCGTTACTCCAGTCTTCAGAGTCACATGACCCTCAAAAATCATTCTGATATGATGATTTATTTGATAAAAAATAGAGTAAAAATTGTGAAATATTTTTAAAATGTAAAATATCTGTTTTCCATGTGAATATATAGTCAAATATAATTTATATCCAGTGATCAAAGCTGAATTTTCAGCATCGTTACTCCAGTCTTCAGAGTCACATGATCCTTCAGAAATCATTCTGATATGCTGCATTTATTTGATCAAAAATACAGTAAAAATTGTGAAATATTTTTAAAATTTAAAATATCTGTTTTCTATGAGAATATACAGTAAAATATAATTTATATCCAGTGATGAAAGCTGAATTTTCAGCATCGTTACTCCAGTCTTCAGAGTCACATAATCCTTCAGAAATCATTCCGATATGACGATTTGATGCTCGAGAACCATTTATGATTATTATCAATGTTTTTGTTGCTTCATATTTTGTCATATTCAGCATTGATTTGAAATAGAAAGCTTTTTTAACACTAAAAACGTTTCATTTTGTTCATCTAAAAGATGTATATATGGCGTATCATGGTTTCCGCAAACATATTAAGCAGCAAAAACAATTGCAATAATATAACATAATAAATATCAGACACCGCTCAATTTTGAGTGAGGACATTCATAGACTTCCATTGATTTTATATCAGGTCAATGATATTTTCTCTCTCCTAACTCAACCTCTACTCCTAAACCGACCGTCACAGAAACATATTTTATAAAAATATGCTTATTTACAGTAGTAACTAATTTGCTCTAATTGCACTTGACACGCGGATGAAGCGAGCTGCATATGTGAAACGCTTCCACGCAGAAAGACACATGTGCCGTGATGACGGTGAATTCAAGAGCGCGTATAGTCCTTTATAGCTTCATAGCAAGACATATTTTTGAAGAAAATTAATTCTGCTGACAAATTTGCTTTTGTAATAACCTAATAGTTTGCCACTAGCCTGTGCAGTCATCTGGAACAGATAGAGAGGAGCGCGTATCGATTGAGTGGCGTGCAAAGCAGCTGATTTAATACAAAGATTTAATTTTGTTTCACTCTCCAATTTTCCACAAGACTCTGATAATAAGACTGAAGGGGAGGGATTGTGGAATTCCCAATGAATGCAATTTAATTTGATTCATGCCATACTTAAGGGCATTCGCAACCCAGGCAAATACAGTTTGAAAGACAAGCAACATAACAGAGTTCTGCATGTTGAAAATAAAGTTGAAGTACAAAAAACCCTCACATAACGAGAGGCTCCGAAGCCACGACAGTCAAAGTGGGATTTGTCCTTTTCCGCCAAAACTGCTGTGAGTGGTTGCCAGGGTGTTGCTATGTGGTTCTAGGTACTTACAAGTTCACCCTCAAGTCTATTTCTGATAGATTTCTGTAAAAGTCTAAATGCCTGTTATTTAAAACAAAAATGTTCTCTGTCAGAAAGTGCATATAAGATTTATCATCTTTGATAAATTCATCTTTGCAGACATTAGAATAAAGTCTCTTTGGTTAGTGCTTTTCCAAAGTTACCCAGCATTTTCTCTGGCCACAATTTTGACATTGATCCCATGGGGAAAACCTGATATTTCCCTAGATATTTTTAATATTTTCTCATAATTTGGCAGCAGGAATATTAGGCTGCTGTCACTTTAAGACCTGACGCACAGATCCATTATACTGTTACACAAGCGTTTCCTTTCTCAACTGTCTTTACTTCATTCACATAACTGACTGTGTTGATGTGAATACTCGCCAAGACCGGCATTTTGACATGTGATAAGCAGCGAAAAAGAACAAAATCTGCGGGAATGAGTCAAATTATGCACAATACGCGCAATCTCACGCTGAAATTCAAGCCCTGTAACACCAACAATATTCATCTGGAGCAAATGAAACGAGAAGGGTTTATGCGTCGACTCACTGCCGGAGAGAAAGAGCAGCTGGTATCGTGTGTTTATTCTGCGGAAAATGAGTATTGGAAGCGTTTCAGATGTCTCAGTATTGATATGTATCGAAAAAGTTAGTCTATATATATATATATATATATATATATATATATATATAAGATATTCCTTTTTAAAAGAAAAAAGTATCAGCTGTTTGCAAAATGACCCAAATTTGATATGACCACTGAATATGCGTACATTTTACCAATTTACTCATGGAGCCGCATTGAGATCTCCATATCTCTGGGATTGAACCATGGAGGATCTTTAAAATGAAGATACCGAAAGGAAAGCTTGTTAAGAACCAGAATCTAAAAGGATATTTAGATATCTTTAATATTTCTAGAGTTACAGACGTGCGAACTTGAGACAAAACACACAAGAAGTGCTTTTTTTTCCCATTTTTGAACTGTCACCATTTGCATATAATGAAACAAAGATCTGTAAAGTCAACAGATTTTACTAATAGATCCACCAATCTCTCTATGAAAATAAAATATTGAAGCTGCCATCTCTATAAAGTCTTTTTTACACCACTCTAATTTGGCTCCAAATCTCAAATCTCGTTCTACAAAACGGTGGATTACTCAGTCTGTGACATTTACTATTTTGGGTTTAATCACTATTTTTGTTTGTGTTTTTGACATCAGCCTCTTCAATACGTGTCTAAAGAATACTGACTTTCTCTACTACCCCGAACTCAACAGTATGACGTTAACATGTCACATCTTTGCACAAATAGTTTGTTTTCACAGACCAACTGCAAATCGTGTGTAATTAAGGGCTGCTTGAACTCCTGGGTGAACTTCTCAATCCCATTACCATCAAAACTTTCATTTTTCTTCTCAAAGAACAGAATCAGCATGTGTCTGCTGTCAGTTGTGTTGAATTCATTTAATCGGCTGCAATTAGTATTCCGCAGCACATTGAGATGAGCACTACAGAGCTGAGAGGGTTTTACTAGAACTCCATATTGCTCGAGTCTTCTGAATATTGCAGTACGTTGTCTCCCTTACAGGAATATTCACCCAAAAAATGAATCATTTACTCACCCTCACGTCGTTCCAAACCCGTGCAACATTTATGGAACACAAACAAAGATGTTTTACATAAAATTCATGCCGCAGTGACCAAGAGCTGGAAATCATTAGGCACCACAAGATCAGATTCAATTTAGAATAATAATTAAAATGTTAAAATCTCAATTCTGCCACCGTGATTCCTGTGTAAATTTGTTTCATTTAAATGTCAGGTTGCTTTTCATTATAAAGCGTATTCTGTTTTTTGGGGGTTTTTTGTCCTTGGCTATTATCTGAACATGTCTGACGGGTCTCGTGCGTGAGCGCACGACGTAAACGCAGCTTTTGTTGTGTAAATGTCGTTGCAGATGTGTCGTCCTTGCCGGCAAACTCATCTGGACCTGGTTTGACTTGCATATGCTTTTCAAAAATTAGAATTTAGTAATAATTAAGATAAAAGATTCATTCTATGAGACAGAATCGTCCATTGGTTTAAGTGTGCGTGATAACAACCTTTTGCGGAATGTAAAAGTTCCATGGATTTCTTCATGGAACCATCAATGCCAATGAACAACCTTTATTTTTAAAGGCGTCCTTGATTATGATTCACTTTTTTAACTTTAGTTAGTGTGTAATGTTGCCGTTTCAGCAGAAACAACATCTGCAAAGTTACGACGCTCAAAGTTCAATGCAAAGAGAGATATTTTCTTTTACAGAAATCACTTTTTAAGGACTACAACGAACAGCTGCTAGAGACTACAACGAGCTTCTTCCCAGGTTGGTGACATCACTAACCCTAAAATTTACATAAACCCCACCCCTGAGAACACTCAACAAAGGGGGCGGGGCCATGTTGGGCTGCTTTAGAGTTGTTGGAGTCGAGTGTTGTCGATGCCGTCATTTTACGCCGGACTGCTTCTTAAACGAGGGTCGATTCAAGGAAAAACTACAACTACATCAATTTATCCACTAACGGTTCAGAAACGTCTAAAAGTTGGAACTTCTTCCCGAGTCTCTCCATCAGCGTCGGCTCCGGTTTGAACAATGTAAGGATGAACTTTTGTCTGCGTGAGATTCTCCAGCTTTGTTGTTGTTGAGCTTTTCTGGAAAGGGGGCGGGGAGCAGCAGCTCATTTTTTGCTCACACCCAAATAGGGGCAAATTTATCAAGCGATAATAAATGATCTGTGGGGGATTTTGAGCTGAAACTTCACACAAACATTCTGGAGACACCAGAGACTGATATTACGTCTTGTGAAAGGGGCATTATAGGACTTTTTCTATTAAAAGTTGGAACTTCTTCCTGAGTCTCTCCATCAGCGTCGACTCCGGTTTGAACAATGTAAGGATGAACTTTTGTCTGCGTGAGATTCTCCAGCTTTGTTGTTGTGGAGCTGTTAAAGCTCCGCCCTCTTCTGGAAAGCAGCAGTACATCTTGTAAAAGGGGCATTATGGGTATCCTTTAAAGGTTTTTCAGGGAGCTATCAATGTCTATAAAGAGTGTAAAAGCTTCGTGTGAAATCTCATTCTCCATTCCACATTTTCAAGCTTGGCTCAAATGATGATCATCTGAATCATCATTATACGCCGAGTTCGAAAAAGACTAATTTGGACGTTCTGATAAAACATTTGCTTTTGTGTAACAGCACAAAGTCTCACAGGTTTGGAAAGTAAACGATAACAGGCCTTTCATTTAGCACTAAAAACACAGAGGCACATTTTTAATTAAGTGTTTGTGAAAATCACAGACATTATGTAAAATAAATAAATTATTTTTCAAGGTTGTTTACGTTTTGCTGTGATGCCCAACAACCAAAGTAATTATTACAGTCAATGTTGTCTCTCATTGTGCCGGCGTTTCATTTCGGGCCGTCAGCTGTTCTGTATTCTGTCGCCGTTGAATCATCCAGCACAGCCGGCAGTCAATGCTTTTCAAAACTCAAAAAGAAATGTCACCTCACTGTGACTGCATCGGTCACAGCTCTCCTTTACTGTGATTGAAGATGTCAATGATGTCGAGGAAAAAAATGGGGAGTGTCGAACTGTGAAGTGCGAGTTACAATCGTTTGCTGGAAACAGGAAAATAAAGCCCTGAGCTCTCCGCTGTAGACGCTGCATTATGCACTGGATTTAGAATTAAACATTTATGGTCCGCTGCATGCGTGTCAGGAATATTCTCAGTTTACCCACTCTCCACATGCAGAACAAAGAAAAATAAGATTAGAAGAAAACTTCTATGCTTATTATTTTCTAAAAAATCTCATTATGCTATAAACTTTTAGGATAAACTTTTCAAACTTGACACATGGCCTCATTGTGTTTCATGTTCAATTCAACAAATGCAAATAAATAAATATTCATAGCATAATTATTTTGCATTTATTCAATTGTGCATTAATATTACTAAACCTTTGACATTTTGATCAAAATCAACAAGATTCCAAATATAGCAGCCATTAAGTGGCCAAGCATAAAGTCAGCAAGAAAGTAAAATCATCCGTAAAATTATAGCATTTTATTTTACGTACGTTATCGTAGTTAATGGAAATGTAATATTTTGTTCAGTTATGGCGCCACCAACAGGTGCAATCCCACCTCATTTTACCCACCAACATAATTTATTATTTATGTGCCCAGAAATAAGTGTCAAAATTGGTGAGAATATCTCATTTCATTAATAGACAGATATATCTAAGAATACACAAAAATGACCCATGCACGACTTTGATTGCATTGTTTTGCCACTTACTAACAAAATTTTGCCATTTGGGCCATTGCGTATTGCCAACGACCTATGTTTCCGAAATTACTAATGGTGGTTAGTCTCGATCAAACTAACAGTTTAGAGCAGTAATTCTTGAAGTGTGGTCCGCCATCGCCCCCTAGTGGTCCGCGAAAAGATGACCTAAAATAGGCAAGCTCTTAACCCGCACCGGATGGCGGACGTCACTATGTTTTAATAACGAAAAAAGGGATCATATCATTGCATTTGTGTTTGAATAATTAGTTTTTGACTGGAAACAGTTGCATATTAAACTTAAATTCAGTTTACCCTTCCTATTTTGTCGTTTTCGGGGGGCGTGTTAGAGTGGGATTCTGTTAGGTGGTCCTCAGAAAAACATTGGAAGATAAAGTGGTCCTTGGGCTGAAAAAGTTTGAGAAACACTGGTTTAGAAGATATTCGCGAACATTGTTTTAACGCTAAATTGCAACGTTGCACAAACCATAGCATGTTTGGTATCGCTGGACTCGGCAAGGATTCAGGAAATGCCATGAAAACAAGTCAACCGCATCAAAAGTTATGAGCATATTAATATTTGATTTCATCACTAGATGGTGCCGTCTCGAAACTTCTTAGGCTCCTTCAGGGCATCGGCTGATGACCCATACTAAGTTTCGCAATGTTCAAAAAAGCTTTTGATAACTTTTTTTTGCCAGCATAGATCTGAAGATGATCTAATTTGATTTTCATGAAATTTGGAGCAACTGTCTTCGAGGAGTTCAAAAAAGAAGGTTTTTTTTTGGCAGGGAAAGGTTTCATGATGGACAATGACATCATATGGTGCACTCGAATCGTACTGAGCCAAAGAATCAGAAGAAAAAAAGAATTTTGTTTTTAACCCTTATGGTTCAAAAGCTATTAGTGTGAAACTTTGAACATGTGGTGGCGCTAGAGAGTTTGTTTTATAGACACCAAATTTGATGTAGTTAATGTTGGGACTGTCCTCTATGAGTGTACCAAATTTCATAACGCTTCTGCAAGTGGTTCGACGGACTGCCATAGACTCCCAGAGCAGAAGAAGGATGCCACCGGAATGACTTCCTATGCTACACTGGAAATGGAAGGTATTTTTTTTAAATAAAAATGGTATTTAATGCATAATGTGCATAATTTCAATACAGCAGGAATGAAGTTGCTCTTCTGAACATGTAAATGCTTCCAACCTGACTCCCATCCCTTACCTACTATCCCAATAAATGGTTCCGACTTACAATGACTCCCTTAGAAAAGAGGAGAGAATTGAATCCTTTAGGATTGTGAATGGCATTGACTTTCTATCATGTTATCACACTCTTCTATCGACGTCACCCGTTCATGTTATTACAAGGAGTGCAAATGTAATCTGTACGTTCAGCCAATGCTGCTTTGATAGCAGATCGAACACATTTATACTCTAATCCAACAATCTCACGCCACAATTTGTATGAAATATCATATTAGCAATATTAACACTTAAACGCATTAAAGAGGGACACTTAAAAAAATACAAAAGTAATTAAAGAGTATTTTAATATTGTTCCATTCATGATTATACACTCACCTAAAGGATTGTTAGGAACACCTGTTCAATTTCTCATTAATGCAATTATCTAATCAACCAATCACATGGCAGTTGCTTCGATGCATTTAGGGCTGTGGTCCTGGTCAATCTCCTGAACTCCAAACTGAATGTCAGAATGGGAAAGAAAGGTGATTTAAGCCATTTTGAGCGTGACATGGTTGTTGGTGCCGGACGGGCCGGTCTGAGTATTTCACAATCTGCTCAGTTACTGGGATTTTCACGCACAACCATTTCTAGGGTTTACAAAGAATGGTGTGAAGAGGAAAAACATCCAGTATGCGGCAGTCCTGTGGGAGAAAATGCCTTGTTGATGCTGGAGGTCAGAGGAGAACGGACTGATTCAAGCTGATAGAAGAGCAACTTTGACTGAAATAACCACTCGTTACAACCAAAGCATTTGTGAAGCCACAACACGCACAACCTCGAGGCGGATGGGCGACAACAGCAGAAGACCCCACCGGGTACCACTCATCTCCACTACAAATAGGAAAAAGAGGCTATAATTTGCACGAGCTCCCCAAAATTGGACAGTTGAAGACTGGAAAAATGTCGTCTGGTCTGATGAGTCTCGATTTCTGTTGAGACATTCAGATGGTCGAGTCAGAATTTGGCGTAAACCGAATGAGAACATGGATACCACTGTGCAGGCTGGTGGTGGTGGTGTAATGGTGTGGGGTGTTTTCTCGGCACACTTTAGGCCCCTTAGTGCCAATCGGGCATCGTTTAAATGCCACGGCCAACCTGAGCATTGTTTCTGACCATGTCCATCCCTTCATGACCACCATGTGCCCATCCTCTGATGGCTACTTCCAGCAGGATAATGCACCATGTCACAAAGCTCGAATCATTTCAAATGAGTTCACTGTACTAAAATGACCCCCACAGTCACCAGATCTCAACCCAATAGAGTATCTTTGGGATGTGATGGAACGGGAGCTTCGTGCCCTGGATGTGCATCCCACAAATCTCCATCCACTGCAAGATGTTATCCTATCAATATGGGCCAACATTTCTAAAGAATGCCTTGTTGAATCAATGCCATGTAGAATTAAGGCAGTTCTGAAGGTGAAAGGGGGTCAAACACAGTATTAGTGTGGTGTTCCTAATAATGCTTTAGGTGAGTGTAGTATTTAGTTTTCATATTTTTGCACTTTTTCATTTTCATTATTTTTTTAAATATTTACATTTTGCTTTGTTTATGGTAACACTTTACTATAAGGTTCAGTTTGCTAACATTAGTTGTTACCAAACATTATAATTTCTTATTAGTTGTTAAAACACATTAGTTAATAAGAAATAATAATGAAAAATACATCTAAAGCTTTTATAAATCTTAGTTAATGTTAACATTAACATTTACGAATATGATATTGAAATCAAAAGTTGAGTCAGTTAATAAGGTTATAAATTTTGGTTGTAAAATATGGTTGTAAATAATGTTAACGAAGATGAACAAATACTGTAATTAATATATGTATATATATATAATATATTATATAATATATTTATATATAATGTATAATGTATAATATATCATATATATCCTATTATTTATATATATATATATATATATATATATATATATATATATATATATATATAAAATACATTATACATACATATATATCGGTCATTGTTAGTTTATGTTGCTTAATTAGCATTTACTAATGGGACTTGATTGTAAACATTTTTCTTTCAGGATTCGTTTTTCATCTAACAAATTCATATTTGATTTATTTATATTTATATCAGCTTTGTTTCAATTAAGTTGAAATATAAATGTATCAATTATTTATTCCACAACAATAGATGGAATAAAACAAGAACCATCAATAAAACAACAAACATTTCCATCTTAATTAACGATGAACAAAACGAATGAAGACGAAGACAGTCAGGCCAAACACTCTACTTATTTTCTCCCAATGGATTTTGCGCACGTATAAATTCAAGACTCAACAGCGACAATGGTTCTGGGATAAAAAAAGCTCTTTTGGAGCGTGTTTGTTGAGGATTTTAGCGTCCTGTAGCGTCTGCAGCTCAAAGTGACGGTGAGCGGGATGATGTATATGAAAACATTGTTTATGTCTGACCCTCATAACGGAGTTCAAAATGAGAGCGGGTCGATGTAATCTCTCCAAATTGATATCCGAAATTGGAAAACATGGTAGCAGGAACATGAAGGCTGATTAATCCGTGACCCTCAGTCATTAATGAAGATGTTTGTGAGCTGGACTCATAAGCACCGAAGTCATTATGACCTACAGGGAGCCATGCAGGGCTAAAGGTCATCTCTCCATGTCTGACGCTCTGCCATCAGCAGGAAGCCGCAGACTAATTAAGCATTAATTAAGCATGTAATCTTCATCTAGAAAGAAGATGAAGGACGACAATCAAATACGGACACCTGGGAGGTGAACCGAAACTGAAAATCGGCTCTGCTACATTGGCATTGCGGTCATTTAGGCAAGTAGCAAAAACAAGTCACCAGTTTAACTCATTTTAAGAAGACATTTTACACTAATGCTACTATAGTGCCTCTTGTGGCGAAGCTGAGCATGCAATGAATTGAGCTTACCTAGTCAGATCCACATTCTTCATTTCAAAATCCTGTAAAACACATGAGCAGTGAAACGTCCACTCCGCTTCTTTATGCATTATGGTGTGTCCATAACAACTAAAGCAAAACACGGGCCTCCGAAACAGCGTTTGACATCACATAATCTATTGTAGTAGCTGTAGCAGCCTGTGTCAGACTTCATGATGTATGTGGCGTGTCAGGAAGTAAACTATGACCCATTATCTTTGATAAATGATCTGAGGCCGTGTTGTCTACTGTAAGATGCTGTGCCCTCGCTAAATGCAACCCGTAAAATCATATTTATCATGCTCCCACTCAACCTGCGCCCCGATGCAGTACTGCAGGACAAATAACGGCATGTGTACATTTGAGTGAACTAGCGTGTACGCCTCAAATCTAGACTTGTATTACAACTTGTCCTTGGTCCTATGCAACGTTTCTTCTCAGCTTCAAACCATCAGACCTTCACGGCTCATCTCATTCACACTGCAAAACAAAATAAAAGCTGACAAAAAATGATGGCTAATTGGCTGGTTACTGTGCATGCATTTATCCTATGCTTTTACATTCAGTTAATCATTTATATTATATTATGCTATATTATATTATAATATAATTGATGTTTTCCCTGTGCTTTTACAATTGGTTAAATATTATATTATATTATATTATATTATATTATATTATATTATATTATATTATATTATGTTATCTTATATTATATTATATTATAATTGATGTTTTCCCTGTGCTTTTACAATTCGTTAAATATTATATTATATTATATTATATTATATTATATTATATTATATTATATTATATTTTAATATAATATATTATATTATAATTGATGTTTTTCCTGTCCTTTTACAATTCATTAAATATTATATTATATTATATTATATTAATTATATTATATTATATTATATTATATTATATTATATATCCAAATAATTAAAGAGTCCTACTGTTATACTATATAATAATAACTTTTTTATTAATTGTAATATCTTGAATGATTTTGCATTCCTCTTATTAAAATATTAAACATTTCTACAACTATTGCTCCATATCTACCCTATGCTAATTTTAGAGCCATATTATCCTATTCAATAATATAATGAATTATGACTTGAATTTAAAAAAAGGTATGAAACCTGAATGAAAACCTTTTTATAATGAAAACCTATAAATAATAAAGATACATTATTATTATTATCATGTAGGAAATATAATCATATAAAGCATTGCAAAAATGACAGTAGAATATAAAGCTATCGTTTATGAGTATAAAACCAATATATTTTAAGCTACTGCATATGCAAATATAAAAGTATTTACACTCACTTTTATAGGAGGGACCGGCCGCAGTTTACTCTGAGCTTCAGTGAGAAATCAACTACAGTATTAAACATGATTTTTTACAAATGAATTTGAAAAGATCTCGACCTCAAAGCTGATGGTAGGTCTCTTTTGAAAGGTTTATATGTTATTGTTAAAAATCAATTTCTCTATGGAGAAAATGAATGGGATTTTTTTTTCTTCCAGAACCCGACTGCTGCGCTCTCTATAGGGGAAAATGTTCAGTGATGAATTGAAGTGCACTAGTTAGAGCTCTGAGCGGACACAGGCTTAGTGAGAGTGAATGGTTTGATTGTTGACAGACTGAATGAATCTTTGTCTTCATTTAGTCTGGAGAGAAAACTGCCTTACGCAGCACAGCAGACCAAGACAAATACGCGAATACTTCTCTCGTCTGCTTTGATTTCCTCTTCTCATCATATATACACACAAACACACACACACACACACACACAGAGAGAGAGAGTCTCAACATGGGCTGAAGTGGGTCGTCTCGCTAATACAAAATACTGCAGTTCTGTTCTTTTCAGTTCACAGTAAGGATCATTTATTCTTGTGCCCTGGCAGATCTAATAAACCACTGGTGCTTCATTCTGTCTCTGTTCGACAACACGACCCGCCCTGTCACTCGCAATACACAAACTCCGTTAATCTTGCAAGCCAAAATCTACATTAAAGGAGTCCTTGATTATGATTTCACTCTTTTAACTTTAGTTAGTGTGTAGTGCTCAAAGTTGCAAAGGGAGATTTTTTTCTTTTACAGAAATCACTTTTTAAGGACTTAATGGACAATGGCTGATCAAAAAGGACAAATGGCTTATCAAAAAACACAATATTTACATAAACCCCGCCCCCTAGAACACTCAACAAAGGGGGCGTGGCCATGTTGGGCTGCTTTAGAGTTGTTGCAGTCGAGTGTTGTTGATGCCGTCATTTTACGCGAGGGTCGATTCGAGGAAAAAAGACGAACGTGAGTTGATCGACTCCACAGCAACGACATCAATTTATCCACTAACCGCTCAGAAACGTCTAAAAGTTGGAACTTCTTCCTGAGTCTCTGCATCAGCGTCGACTCCGGTTTGAACAATGTAACTTTTGGCTGTGTGAGATTCTCCAGCTTTGTTGTTGTTGAGCTTTTCTGGAAAGGGGGCGGGGAGCAGCAGCTCATTTTTTGCTCACACCCAAATAGGGTCAAATTTAACAAGCAAAAATAAATGATCTGTGGGGGATTTTGAGCTGAAACTTCACACACACATTCTGGAGACACCAGAGACTGATATTACGTCTTGTGAAAGGGGCATTATAGGATGTTACGTGTGTGTAAAGAATATCCTCTGTTTAAAGCGCAATTGAAGCTGTGACTCAGTCGATTGACATCAAGACATCAACATCAACACATTGACATCAACAGCTTTGTTGTCGTTGAGCCGTTAAAGCCCCGCCCTCTTCTGGAAAAGGGGCGGGGAGCAGCAGCTCATTTGCATTTAAAGAGACACACACAAAAACGGAGTGTTTTTGCTCACACCCAAATTTGACAAGCTATAATAAATGATCTGTGGGGATTTTAAGCTGAACCTAAACACACACATTCTGGAGACACCAGAGACAAGCAGACAGTCATCTAATAATGTAATGACTGCTTGTTGACATGTAGTTGAAAGTTACTTATAGTTAGTAGAATGTCTAAAGTGGACTTTTGAATTAGTGTAACATTGTAAAGTGTAATTTATTCCAGTGATCAAAGCTGAATTATCAGTAGTCTTAAGTGTCACATGATCCTTCAGAAATCATTCGGATATGAAGACTTCGATGTTGAAAATAACATCTTTGTGGAAACCGTGATCCATTTTAGTTTTCAGGATTCTTTGATGAACAGAAAGTTTTAAAAAAAGCAGCATTTAATTAATATAGAAATATGTTACAACAATTTATATGTCTTTATACTGTCACTTTTGATTAATTTAATGTCCTTGCTGAATAAAAATTATTCATTAAGTTTAAAAAAAAAAAAAAAAAAAACCTTTCTGATTCCAAATTGCTATAATTACACATTTTTTTGCATTACTGTAGTCATTTAAAATGCACTTAGTGCGTAAAACCATTTTCGGTTTTCACTGCATCATGATGGAAATATTAAAATGTGTGCAGATTAAACGGATCAGTCATTTGTGAAAACATATTTGAACAGTTTTATGTCACTCAGCCACAGGGCCCGAGCGATCTGAAGTCATCTCTCTGCTGTGCGTAATATCAATTCAATCATTCCTGTCCTGATGTATTACAGCCATAACTTTCAGACCGTCAGCGCAGGGAAATTTACATGCAGCTGTTGAATTAATAACAATAAAGATCACACAATCGCTCACCATATCACGCAGACGGAGATAAAAAAATTATCTCTACACCGACTAGACTTCATGTTCACACGTCAATGAAACGTTCAGCCCGCGGGGCCTTGAAAACTCTTCCGCCTCTTCATCTGTCTGTGGATCTGTCACACGAAAACAAACGCACACATATTTAGCTACATATCATCTCAGTTTTGTCACTTGGTATGCAATTAAAGAAAACACATTTACAGTGATATACTGACGACGGAAGCTGAGCAAACAAGTTAAATGCCAGACAAAGAAATGTAATCCCAGACAAATATATCTCAAATAAATCTCACTTCTTTTAGGGACTTTTTCAAAAGTTTTTCTTTCTTTCTGTTCAATTCATTCATTCAATTGAATTGTTATGGGTGCGATCCAGGACTGAAGGACTCGACAAAAGGAAGTCCGTGACGTATAACTTTTTACTGCTACCAGGCGAGTAACTACACACACCACAAATCAACATCAACAAACACAAAGAGCGAAGGCTAAACTGAGGGTTTAAATACACAAGACTAATTAACGACACACACCTGACAAACATGAAACAATAATGACCATAATTAAGGTGACAGAGGAGTGGAGGGAAAACCTGAATGCAAGACATGTGGCAGACGAAAACAAACAGAGTCCACACAGAACGTAACACTAATATTAACTGTACACACACACACACACACATACACGATCAGGCAGAACATTATGAGCACTGACAGGTGAAGTGAATACATTGATTATCTCTTCATCATGGCACCTGTTAGTGGGTGGAATATATTAGGAAGTGAACATTTGTTGATGCAGGAATAATGGGCAAGCGTAAGGATTTGAGCCAGTTTGGTGAGGGCCAAATTGTGATGGCCAGATGACCGAGTGTTCCCGGTCTGCAGTGGTCAGTATCTATCAAAAGATACAGTGGCCGAGAGAGCTCAACTTCGCGCCGCAAATAAAGATAAAAAACCGCATGCAAATAAAAATTTAAAAAACTCATGCAAATAAAAAAATGCATGCAAATATTAAAAAAAACGTATGCAAATAAGAAAACGAATACAAATTTTTAAAAAAACGCATGCAAATAAGAAAACGCATGCAAATAAGAAAACGCATGCAAATAAAAAAACATGCAAATAAAAAAAAGCATGCAAATATAAAAAACGCATGCAAATATAAAAAACGCATGCAAATATAAAAAAACGCATGCAAATAAGAAAACAAATGCAAATAAAAAAACGCATGCAAATAAAAAAACGTATGCAAATAAAAACGTATGCAAATAAGAAAACGCATGTAAAAAAAAAACGCATGCAAATAAAAACAAAACGTGATCATCAGTTTGACAACAAATCCTCACAACACAAGCAAACGCACAAACGCGCTGCAAACACAAAAACGCGCTGCAAATAGCACAAACCAGAACGGAAATGTTTCAAGGGGGACCCCAAAAAGTGACGGACCCTACTTGACAACAGCACAAACTAAAAAATATTAAATATATTATGTAGGCATTAACTCAATGTAATGAGTTTCACTAACAGAAAAGTGTTTTAATATGTGGCATTGTTGTTCACTCATAAAACTCTAAGAGATTATAATATAGTGCATGATTTAAAAATTTTCGTTAATCATCTGTAGCGTACTAATGTGACGTCATCGTAACGGCCGTTGGCAAACTGAAAAACACTTTATTAGAAATAATAAATACATGAAATAATGTACACTTGTTTATTTTTGTTTGCAGTTTTTATAGTATTTCATGATTGTGAACACATTGAGCACTCAAATGCCGTTCACTATATAGGGATCAGTGAACGAGTGAAGGGTGAGTTGAACTGGTTTTGGACACAGATAATAAGCAAGTCCTAGTAGGGTCCGTCACTTTTTGGGGTCCCCTTGAATCATTTCCATTGTGTTTTGCGCTATTTGCAGTGTTTTTGTATTTGCAGCGTGTTTTTGTGTTTGCTTGTGTTGTGAGGATTTGCAGCACGTGTGTTGTCAAACTGATTTGCATGCGTTTTTTTTTTTTATTTGCATGTGGTTTTTTTAATTTGCATGCGTTTTCTTATTTGCAGCGCGTTGAGCTCTCTCGGCCACCGTAAAAAGAGGTCCAAGGAAGGAACAGTGGTGAACCGGAGACAGGGCGCGTTGATGCACGTGGGGGGCGAAGGCTGGCCCGTGTGGTCCGATCCAACAGACAAGCTGCTGTAGCTCACATCGCTCAAGAAGTTGGTGCTGGTTCTGATAAAAAGGTGTCAGCGCATCAGTTTGTTGTGTACGGAGCTGCATAGATCAGTCAGGGTGACCATGCAGACCGCTGTCCACCGCCGAAAGAGCCAACAGTGGGCATCAGAACTGGCACCAGGATGCACTATGGGAAGAAGGCGAGCCGGCGGAAACAGTGTGATGCTTTGGACAATGTTCTGCTGGGAAACCTTGGGTCCTGCATCCATGTGGACGTTACTGTGACACGAACCACCTACCTACGCTTTGTTGCAGACCATGAAGAGTCTTTTATGGAAACGGTATTCCCTGGTGTCTGTGGATAATCTCCTGACACAAAGCAAAAATGGTTCAGGAATGGTTTGAGGAGCACAACTACGAGTTTGAGGTGTTGACTCGACCTCCAAATTCCCCAGATGTCAATCCAATCGAGCATCTGTGGGATGTGCTGAACAAACAAGTCCGATCCACCTCATAACTTAAAGATCCTAAAGGATCTGCTGCTAACATCTTGGTGCAGATCCCACAGCACACCTTCAGGGTCTAGAGGAGTCCATGCCTTGACGGGACAGGGCTGTTTGGGCGGAAAAAAAAGGGACCAGCACAATATTAGGAAGGTGGTCATAATGTTATGCCTGATCAGTGTATCTATATATATATATATATATATATATATATATACATGATAACAGCAAGTGTGCTTAAGTTTAGGTCGCACTGTAGTGACATTAAACCAACAATAAAAGCGTGACACACTACTTTTAATTAAGCTCTCAGTGTCACTGATTTAAAAGGCCTGTTTTTCTCCTCCCTGCAACATTCAGAAACGCTGAATAATTAGCTCGGTTCAAAGAGAACAAGGTAGGAGGTGGAGAACTGGTGTAGCACTGGGACCTTCAGCAAATAATGTGGAGAGGCAGTGGATGAATTATTCAAGATGGAGCTGGATGTGGCCACAGGCTACAGCATCCATCAGACTGTTGCTCAATTAATGCCTTTAAATATACAGCCCTCTCACACCTCTTCATAAATGACTATCAATAATTCCCTCGGCTCAGGACCTGCTGGGTCACATTTTACCCCTGAAAACAAAAGGGGTAATCATATTTTGTCTAAGAAAAAGCCTTTTTTGCCTCGTGGCATTATTTCAATAATGATTAAGTACATTTAAACCCAAAAATCTCTTTTAAGGAAATAAATAAATACATGAAAATTCTCAATATTTGTTAAGACAGTAATGAGATTCATGACTGATATAATACAGTTATTTCTTAAAATATAATATAAAATATAGTTTTTTTTTAATATAATCAGCATAAATTAGCACAGAATAAACATGTTTGTTTGTCATGAAAGTAACCTCACAATATGCAAACAAAAAAAAATCATATTTTTAAGTCTGTAGTTTACAGGGGAAAAGATAAATATACGGATGAGGATTAGGGCCAAGCTAATAATAATAATACAAAAAATTAAACCATCTCGATGTTAAAGTCATTATAACGTGAGAAAAAGCTTGTTAAATTTTGAGAAAGAAAGTCAAAATACCATGTTGAGGATAAAATCCTAAAATTTCCAGAATAAAGTCGTGTTTCGGGAGAAAAAAAGTTGAGATAAAAAATAAGAACAAAGTCATCGTGTTTCGAGAAAAAACATTACATTTCTAGAAAAAAAAAGTCGAAATAAAAAGTGGAGAATAAACATTCATTCGGTCAGTGTTCATAGCGGACTGATGACAGAGCTGGATCTCTAAGTCAAGCTATATTTTAGGCTTTAAACAATGAATTTATTCTCAAAATTTAATGATTTTATTCTCAACATTGTATTTCAACCTTTTTTCTCGAAATTTAAAGTTTAATCTCACATCATAATAACTTTAATCTCGAGAGCTTTTATTAGTAGTAGTATTATTATTACTTGGCCATAATCCTCTTCCATAGTTATATTTTAGTTATAATTGTTAGATTTTATACATTTTCAGAAGGCAACTATGGAAGCATGTTTCTGCCACTGTTGAGAAAAAAAAAAAATTCCGTAAGCCATAATAGTGAAAAACTTTCTCATAATAATGACTTAGTATCCCATAATAATGATTTAGTATCTCATAATAATGACTTAGTATCTCATAATAATGACTTAGTATCTCATAATAATGACTTAGTATCTCATAATAATGACTTAACATCTCATAATAATGACTTAGTATCTCATAATAATGACTTAGTATCTCATAATAATGACTTAGTATCTCAAAATAATGACTTAGTATCTCATAATAATGACTTAGTATCTCATAATAATGACTTAACATCTCATAATAATGACTTAGTATCTCATAATAATGACTTAGTATCTCATAATAATGACTTAGTATCTCATAATAATGACTTAACATCTCATAATAATGACTTAGTATCTCATAATAATGACTTAGTATCTCATAATAATGACTTAGTATCTCAAAATAATGACTTAGTATCTCATAATAATGACTTAGTATCTCATAATAATGACTTAACATCTCATAATAATGACTTAGTATCTCATAATAATGACTTAGTATCTCATAATAATGACTTAGTATCTCATAATAATGACTTAACATCTCATAATAATGACTTAGTATCTCATAATAATGACTTAGTATCTCATAATAATGACTTAGTATCTCAAAATAATGACTTAGTATCTCATAATAATGACTTAGTATCTCATAATAATGACTTAACATCTCATAATAATGACTTAGTATCTCATAATAATGACTTAGTATCTCATAATAATGACTTAACATCTCATAATAATGACTTAATATCTCATAATAATGACTTAATATCTCATAATAATGACTTAGTATCTCATAAAAATGACTTAGTATCTCATAATAATGACTTAATATCTCATAATAATGACTTAGTATCTCATGATAATGACTTAGTATCTCATAATAATGACTTAGTATCTCATAATAATGACTTAACATCTCATAATAATGACTTAGTATCTCATAATAATGACTTAACATCTCATAATAATGACTTAGTATCTCATAATAATGACTTAACATCTCATAATAATGACTTAACATCTCATAATAATGACTTAGTATCTCATAATAATGACTTAACATCCCATAATAACGACTTAGTATCTCATAATAACGACTTAGTATCTCATAATAATGACTTAGTATCTCATAATAATGACTTAGTATCTCAAAATAATGACTTAGTATCTCATAATAATGACTTAGTATCTCATAATAATGACTTAGTATCTCATAATAATGACTTAGTATCTCATAATAATGACTTAGTATCTCATAATAATGACTTAGTATCTCATAATAATGACTTAGTATCTCATAAAAATGACTTAGTATCTCATAATAATGACTTAATATCTCATAATAATGACTTAGTATCTCATAATAATGACTTAGTATCTCATAATAATGACTTAGTATCTCAAAATAATGACTTAGTATCTCATAATAATGACTTAGTATCTCATAATAATGACTTAACATCTCATAATAATGACTTAACATCTCATAATAATGACTTAACATCTCATAATAATGACTTAGCATCTCATAATAATGACTTAACATCTCATAATAATGACTTAGTATCTCATAATAATGACTTAACATCTCATAATAATGACTTAGTATCTCATAATAATGACTTAACATCTCATAATAATGACTTAATATCTCATAATAATGACTTAGTATCTCATAATAATGACTTAGTTTCTCATAATAATGACTTAATATCTCATAATAATGACTTAGTATCTCATAATAATGACTTAGTATCTCATAATAATGACTTAACATCTCATAATAATGACTTAGTATCTCATAATAATGACTTAGTATCTCATAATAATGACTTAGTATCTCATAATAATGACTTAGTATCTCATAATAATGACTTAATATCTCATAATAATGATTTAGTATCTCATAAAAATGACTTAGTATCTCATAATAATGACTTAATATCTCATAATAATGACTTAGTATCTCATAATAATGACTTAGTATCTCATAATAATGACTTAGTATCTCAAAATAATGACTTAGTATCTCATAATAATGACTTAGTATCTCATAATAATGACTTAACATCTCATAATAATGACTTAGTATCTCATAATAATGACTTAGTATCTCATAATAATGACTTAATATCTCATAATAATGACTTAGTATCTCATAATAATGACTTAGTATCTCAAAATAATGACTTAACATCTCATAATAATGACTTAGTATCTCATAATAATGACTTAGTATCTCATAATAATGACTTAATATCTCATAATAATGACTTAGTATCTCATAATAATGACTTAATATCTCATAATAATGACTTAGTATCTCATAAAAATGACTTAGTATCTCATAATAATGACTTAATATCTCATAATAATGACTTAGTATCTCATAATAATGACTTAGTATCTCATAATAATGACTTAGTATCTCAAAATAATGACTTAGTATCTCATAATAATGACTTAGTATCTCATAATAATGACTTAACATCTCATAATAATGACTTAACATCTCATAATAATGACTTAGTATCTCATAATAATGACTTAACATCTCATAATAATGACTTAACATCTCATAATAATGACTTAACATCTCATAATAATGACTTAGCATCTCATAATAATGACTTAACATCTCATAATAATGACTTAGTATCTCATAATAATGACTTAACATCTCATAATAATGACTTAGTATCTCATAATAATGACTTAACATCTCATAATAATGACTTAATATCTCATAATAATGACTTAGTATCTCATAATAATGACTTAGTTTCTCATAATAATTACTTAATATCTCATAATAATGACTTAGTATCTCATAATAATGACTTAGTATCTCATAATAATGACTTAACATCTCATAATAATGACTTAGTATCTCATAATAATGACTTAACATCTCATAATAATGACTTAGTATCTCATAATAATGACTTAGTATCTCATAATAATGATTTAGTATCTCATAATAATGACTTAGTATCTCACAATAATGACTTAGTATCTCATAATAATGACTTAGTATCTCATAATAATGATTTAGTATCTCATAATAATGACTTAGTATCTCATAATAATGACTTAGTATCTCATAATAATGACTTAGTATCTCATAATAATGACTTAACATCTCATAATAATGACTTAGTATCTCATAATAATGACTTAGTATCTCATAATAATGACTTAACATCTCATAATAATGACTTAACATGAGATTTTGAGATGTTAAGTCATTATTAGGAGAAAGTTTCTCATTATTATGACTTACAGGAATTTTTGTTTTTCTCAACAGTGGCGGGAACGGGCTTCCATAGCAAATGCTGTTCCCATGTCAATGTAAATGTTTTATTTATTTATTTTTTTTAACTCTAAATGATAAATAGGTTGCATGTTCTTCATGCAAAATATAATGCCTTATTTTTGTCAATTGATTTGGGGGAAAAAATGACCCAGACTGACCCACAATGTTTGTAATAATCCCCCATTTAAAACACACAGATTTCTGTGTATAAGCGTCCTCTGGTGCTTCAAGAATAACCGCAGAAGGACACCTTGTGAAAATGAATTTGTTCTTCCCAGCGTGAAGCAGGACACTAATACACGGGGCCGCAAGTTTCAAAACAAGTGTGATATTTCAAAGGGATGCACCTCTTCAAATGTGGCATTATTCCTTTAGAGGGATCGCATGACTAGTCACTCGTCTGACAACAACAAGTTTCGTCTGGAGCTTCTTGAAGGTTATTTAAGGTTGTTGCGTTTCATTCCGTTCACGCAAATTGGAAGATCAGAGACGTTCGGAATAAAAAGACTTGTGGAGCACGAGATAAATGCATGTTTTTTTCTGCCTGTTATACAGTGACAGAAGTCATCTCTTTGATATTTTTGCACAGAAGTGGAACAAAAAGTACGAGCGAATGCTGAAGCCGGTTAGGTCACGAGCGTCCGTTTTTTGTGAAAACTGCAAATGTGCAGCCCGGAGTCCAAAAACCTCAAGGTCGTCACTAAACCACGTCTAAGCGGAAAACCCATTTCTCTTTCTCACTAAATTGTCTGGCCTCTAATCCAAATAGAAGTGACTGAAGATGCTCGGCCGGCCGTAATCTACAACTCATCCTTCCTAAACACTTTAATATTTGTAATCTGACATATTCACAACCGGTGAAAGCGTGAAGTTAGGTTGTGGGAGTCTAAGGATGACCTTTCCACCACCAAAAGAACAATTAAACCCTAAAAAAGCTCTATTGTTGAGTTTCTCCACTAATAACCATCACAGTAATTTTCAATAATTGTAATGTTGTAATTGAAAGGCGATCTGAAGGCTCCTTTTGAAAGCGCGGACAGAGCGACGGTTATTCTCTCCCCCGGTGTTAATTAGCTTCTGTTGCCGTGCAAGTCTTTCCAACAACCCACTTTCTAACACAGACGGGTCTGACCCGCAGCTGACAAGGTTTGATGTTGCTCTAATGGCTCGAGTTCTTTTATGAAACGTGTTAGATTGTTAGCATTGCCTTATTTTTTGGTCTTATAACTCATGACTTTTTTATGAAAGCTTGGATGTCCTATGAGGTGAGCTGAGCGATGCTTTTAAAATTAAACCGTTCTCTTGCAGATACGCTGAGATTTATGCAAATACTCTGAACATAAACGAGCTGAGCAAGCCAATTCGCCCTCCTTAAAAGTTCTGCTGACACGTGGAAGAACGGTGTACTTTTAACAGAAGGAAACTTTCGTCCTCGACTCTCGTGCACTTCAAGCTCCGACGGAAGGTATGAATGCATTGAAGCGATAGTTAAACCCTCAAGCAAATTATAATTCTGTCAATATTTATTCACCCTTATATTTCTTCAAACGGAGGATTTTTGAAGAAACAGGCAAGCGGTCACGTCTATCAAGATCCAAAAACGCCGTGTGATGCAGCCTGATAAATATAAAAAGAGACACTATGTTGCAATTCATAAAAGCTATCAATTTTAGCATTGCAGACGAGTGCATCTACCCATGATTGAAAAAGGAAGAAAGCAAAGGCAGTTAGTGCTAAAATGTCTTGATGTCAATCGACTGAGTCACAGCTTCAATTGCGCTTTAAACAGAGGATATTCTTTACACACACGTAACATCCTATAATGCCCCTTTCACAAGACGTAATATCAGTCTCTGGTGTCTCCAGAATGTGTGCGTGAAGTTTCAGCTCAAAATCCCCCACAGATCATTTATTATCGCTTGTTAAATTTGCCCCTATTTGGGTGTGAGCAAAAAATGAGCTGCTGCTCCCCGCCCCTTTCCAGAAAAGAGCGAAGCTTTGACAGCTCAACAACAACAACGCTGGAGAATCTCACGCAGCCGAAAGTTCATTGTTCAAAGCGGAGTCGACACTGATGGAGAGACTCGGGAAGAAGATCCAACTTTTAGACGTTTCTGAACGGTTAGTGGATAAATTGATGTAGTTGCTGTGGAGTTGATCAACTCGTCACTAGCATGTGTCGTCACGTTCGTCTTTTTTCCTCGAATCGACCCTCGTTTGTGAAGCAGTCCGGCGTAAAATGACGGCATCAACAACACTCGACTACAACAACTCTAAAGCAGCCCAACATGGCCACGCCCCCTTTGTTGAGTGTTCTAGGGGGCGGGGTTTATGTAAATTTTAGGGTTTGTTGAAGTCCTCAAAAAGCGAATTCTGTAAAAAATCCTCCTTTTGAATTGAACTTTGAGCATTGCAACTTTGCAGATGTTGTTTCTGCTCAAACGGCAACATTACACACGAACTAAAGTTAAAAGAGTGAAATCATAATCATGGACCTCTTTAATACTGCTCTAATCATTAAAATAAAATCCCCCAAAAAAAGATACGCTCCCCTTAAATATCTTTAATAAAGTTAGCTAGTATCTTGCAGTGTGGTGAGCATCTTGTCTGTAGCTTAAATACTGTAAATTATGAATAACTCACAGTTTCAAAGCATCACACTACACAGTCGCAGTAGGGCCCCCGATGCCTCTTTCATACTGATTTTATAGCCAGTCTTAAATACACATGCAGGCCATTGCCCATTTTATAGGACTCATTATCGGAGAGTTGGGGAAAGAACTAATTATTTACATTAGGCCTGTAGCTTACGGCACGTCAGGACCAGTCGATTCCTGTGGGCCGATGTTTAATGTGCACCTTCATCCTGGCATCAGGCTCTCAATTATTCATCTCTTATAGTCTTTCTGTCTGAGGGACCCCATGCATTCTTGATTTGCAAAGGCGATTGGTGAGGATGCAGATATACGATTGAATTCAGCTCAACGCAACATTCCACTAATAACAGCATTCATTTTAAAAACGCAACGGGGGAAGAAAACAGGTTACTGCACACTTATCTCTAGCCATAGAAAATATACATATGTATAAGCGGCTAATATGGGTTTTACTTCCCCTCATCCAGTTATCATCCTGGAAATGTAAACAAATCAATCATGCAATTGATCTACTTTCATGTAAAAATGTCTAAACTTGATCTAGTCTGATCAAATAATGAATAAAGCAAGAGATTCGGTTTTTGGCCAGGAAAAGTTAACATAAAAAATGTATGCGACTATAGATTTTTCTAGTTGCTATAAAAGAGCCTATACTTCCAGAATAACAGAAGTGGTCCCGGAAATTCATCGGTCAAAACAAAGTATATTTCTCGTCTTGAATTTGAGATTCATTTCTTATTTATTTTTTTATAAATGTGAGTTTGTGAGGCAGAAGACTCGCTGCACTACCAGAAGTGAGACATCAATAAAATGAAGTCTGTATAAAGTTGCACGCAAAAGATATCTTTCAGCTAAATCTCTTTGTTCAACACCGGCGTGCAGATGTCCTTCACCTCCGCATTCATTCTTTGAGACGGCGCGAGAGATTCAGCTGAAACGCAATGAATGAACGGAGCAGATATGCAGCGTAAAATCAACTTTTCTCTCGAATTGTACAATGAAAGTAGAAAATGAGTTATCTGAATCATGTAAAAACTGTTTTTATTTTTGGCCCCTGTATCACATTATTTCTTTCACATTTCACAACACTTTTCAGTGCGCTAAAAGCACGTTCGGTTTTATTTGAAATGGATGAATGTGAATCTGGCAGTTGGTTATTGTAGACATTGCAGCAGTTCAGAAATGTAATGGCGCTAAAAAGGTTCATGCGCGGACCAACAGCTGTTTTACCTTCTTTTATTGTGTTTTACTTGCATCGCAAGACCGGTGTCAGAAAAGCGCCACACATATGGAGCTGGTCATGTGATGCAAAGCTCAAAGTGTATTCGTTTACAAATTATGCATTAGGAAAGGAGTTTTGATGTCATGATGTGCAAGAAACCATCTTAATCAATCAATAATCTGCCCCTGTAATCATAGACGCTTAAAAAAAAAAAAAAGTGAAAACAACCCAAGTTGGGTTGAAAATGGACCCACCCAGCATTTGGGTTGTTTTAAATGACTGTATTGCACGCTTAAAACGAACCTAACTTGGATCGTTTTTAACCCAGCATTTTTTCCAACGAGCTTTACTCGCAAAATTAGCACTAGAAAACGTCCCCCTGATTCTTGAATGGCATGAAGCTAATGAAATACATCATTTGCTACCACCTTGTAGTATATAGTACAGTTTCTGCAGATGTTTTGACCTTAACGGCCTACTGTACTGATGATGCTGAGATGAACATGGTTTTCTTGCTCTGCATTCTTCCTCCTTTAGGAAAGCAAAATTCACTTCATACACACAGAAATGAGAAAAATAATGAAATATCTGGAGAAGAAGATACTCAAGTCTCATTTGTGTCTCGTCTAAAGCTTCACAAGAGATCAAAGTGTCTCAGACTTGCCAAGACACCAAATCGCATTCTCCCGAAACCAAACGATCCGGGCTGCTTTCCACATAGAGGTCTAGTCGTTTAGTGTCTGTTTTTACATCGACAGCTGCAGCGAGGTTAAATGAAACGCAACTAAGAACTCGGCAGATGAACACCCGAGCAAGGAAAAGTTTGCTCCAAACAAACGTGGCGCTTTTTACACCCTCACTAACCCGCAGCAGATGGTCTGGCCTGGACGTTACGCTCCATATGCACTCTTAATCAACCCGGAACAGATCATTTACAGTGCCTGGCGATGCATGTGCTCGCCATGTTTACTGCAAGCATGAGCCACTGCAACCTCGCGCCCGCTCCTGATTGGATAACAGAGCCATCAGAGGACAATACCCCGCTCGTCTTTTGTGTCGCGTCTTCTGAGGCAGGTGGCGGCGTTCGACTCGACCACTCTAAAAGAAAAGGCACGGCAATGATGTCAGTGGTGCAGAACTAATTTATATTTTCATATTGCACTGTAGATGTGAGGGAGGAACAAGCCTAAGGGGGGTTATCAGTGAATAACAAATTCATTTGAGGATGTACCGTATTCGACACACTGATGCAGCTCCTCTTATCGGGCCCGCTGGAACTGATTGGTTAAACTGGCGTGGTGAATATACATCAGGGAGAGGCCGCGCTTTGCATGCTAAAGTTCAACCTGCTTGTTTACCTCTCTCCAGAGAGCCGTGAGGATGAGAGATTACGGCAGAGAGAGCGAACGAAGGAAACGATCGCGCGTGTGGATGGCAGGACAAACGGCGGAGCTGCGGAATTGGTCAAGAGTCTGAATGGTAAACGAGTCTCAAGGTGATACGGCATCGCTGCTTCCCGAGAAGCAAAATGCAATGTGTCAAGCGAACAACGGGGGGGGGGTTGGGAAAGCATGAGTCAGAAACGTTATTAATATAAATGTGAAAAACAGTTGAAATAGAAATACTTTAATACTTGAGCGAACGTTTTCTGAAGGATCGTGTGACAAATTTAGATGTGATCACAGGAATAAATTACACTTCATTCACATAAACAGTTTTTTTTTTTTTTAATTGTAATGATTTAATAAATGTCTAGTTCTGTCGTGAAACTCCACATGGCACAGGCTGATGGGTCCTTAACGCATTTACACCGTTAACTACTGATTGGTTCATGTCGCATATGCAGCTGGGTGTCATCATTTAAAATGCATTTCACTAGAGATTACAAAAATCGTGCTTTAAAAAGTGATTTGTACTGTTTTTCATTAGATTACCCACGCTTCGTAACTTAATCGAAATACTTTTGAATACTAATACTAAGTATGAAAAAAGTTTTTAATCTCACAATTCTGACTTTTTTCTCAGAATTCCGTGATATAAAGTTGCAATTGTGAGTTATAAACTCTCAATGTGAGAAAAAAAAAAAAAAAAAGTCAAAATTGAAAGAAAAGAAATCAGAATTCTGAGATTAAAAACTCGCAATTTTGAGAGAAAAAAAAAAAATCGCAGAATTGTGAGAAAAGTCAGAAATGAGATATAAACTCGCAATTTTCCCTAAAAAAGTCAGAATTGTGTAAGTTACATGTATTTTGTTACTCCCCCAACCCTGGTTATCGTTCACATTTGTGTCTAAAACCGTCTAAAACCCTCCACCTTCCCCAGCTCCACCTGTATAGATCTACTATGGGTAATTGATATATGCTATTTGTGAAGAAGCGTATCGGCGTATAATAATAATAAAATACAACAATCTACAACAACAGCAATAATCAACAGCAGCAGTGAGCAGATCTAGTCTGCCAAGACCAAATACAATAACATTGGCATATCCATTACTATGCTAAAAATCTTCCAAGATATGAATAATAGATTACACCCGTGTGTATAACCATAAAGTAACTAAACGCATTGTGCCAAACAAGTTGCTGTAATAACAAATCCTCTTTCAAAAGAATATCTGCTATCTTTGATTATTCTGGGGGGAAAAAAATATTGAGTCATTCTGTGAATGTCCCCGCGATATTTTGAGCATCACAGAAACAAACCCAGAACACTTAATAGTCAGCCGTAATGACTTTTTTTTCAGGTGCTAATTGTACCTGCTTTCATAAACTACACTCATTATGTTTTCGGTTTTCGGTTGATCTGCATGGCCATTTCTCTAATGGATGTGTGTTGAAAGAGATGTTTCCTTTCTGAGAGAAAAGAGCAGGTGCTGTTGACATCATGGGCTTTTAGGTGAGGAAAATGCTGCCTGACCACATCACATTCTGTCAACACACTCTATACATCCTTCCTCTGGGAAAAGGACATTGGTATTGGAGTGTGTGTGTGTGTGTGTGTGTGTATTCCCTACGTTATGGGGACAAAATGTCCACACAGGTATAGTAATACTAGTAAATGTTGATCTTGTGGGACATTTTTTTGGTCCCCATGAGGAAACAAGCTTATAAATCATAAAGAATGATCTTTTTTGAAAATCTAAAATAGCAGAACATTTTGTGTGATGGGTAGGTTTAGGGGTAGGGGTGGTGTAGGGGGACAGAATGTACAGTTTGTACAGTAGAAAAACCATTACGCCTATGGAATGTCCCCATAAACCATGAAAACACAACTGTGTGTGTGTGTATGTGTGTGTGTGTGGGTATTACCTACGTTATGGGGACCAAATGTCTCCACAGGTATAGTAATACTTGTAAATTTTGATCTTGTGTGGACATTTTGTTGGTCCCCATGAGGAAACAAGCTTATAAATCATACAGAATTATCTTTTTTGAAAATCTAAAATAGCAGAACATTTTGTGTGATGGGTAGGTTTAGGGGTGGGGGTAGTGTAGGGGGACAGAATGTACAGTTTGTACAGTATAAAAACCATTATGCCTATGGAATGTCCCCATAAACCATGAAAACACAATGTGTGTGTGTGTGTGTGTGTGTGTAGGTGTGTGTGTGTGTGGGTATTCCCTACGTTACGGGGACCAAAATTTTTTTTTGTCCCCATGAGGAAACTCCTATGGAATGTCCCCATAAACCATGAAAACACAATGTGTGTGTGTGTGTAGGTGTGTGTGGGTATTCCCTACGTTACGGGGACCAACATTTTTTTTTCTCCCCATGAGGAAACTCCTATGGAATGTCCCCATAAACCATGAAAACACAATGTGTGTGAGTGTGTGTGTGTGTGTATTCCCTACGTTATGGGGACAAAAAAAAATGTTTTGTCCCCATGAGGAAACGCCTACGGAATGTCCCCATAAAACATGAAAACACAACGTGTGTGTGTGTGTGTGGGGGGGGGGGTGAATTCAGGGTGATTTCACCATTGACATGACTTGGAAAAAGTGTCCCAAACAACCTGATTTCACCCTACATACTGTGACATACAGAATACATACTGTGTGTATATAAAGAACGGTGATTTACAGTACAATAAGATAACAACAACACAGCAAAGCCATTCAAATGTGTGGTGTTGGCTTTTGAAAGAAGTCTCTTTATGCTCACCAAGACTGCATTTATATTTTTTTCCATTTGAATATATTTTAAAAGACAATTTATTCCTGTGATGCCAAGCTGAATAAATACACTGATCAAAATCAAACGGTTTGTCCCTTCACATAAAGGTAAGACCGTCTAAGACCGTCAGTAATTTAGAAATATTTAAATATGAGTTAAATATGAATATTTAAATATTAACATGTTTCATAAAACACATCCAAACATTCTGTTTTTGCCAAGCGAACTTATTAATAAATTGCCTAAAATTTTCAATCATAAAATTTTATCTACATTTTGTCTTAGTTAATGACCCAAACTTGAGGCAAACAGGCGATCAGCTCAGGATATAATAGCAAAATGTGAGTGAAGGCAGAGAGACACTATTAGCAATAAAGTGCAAAAGTATGTACAAACGCATCCGAACATCCCTAACGGAGCAGCCCATCATTAGTCGACCATCTCGGACCCGCAACAAACCATTGAACGGCTGGTCATACAAGCTCAAAGTACTCGAGCTGTTTTGTTTAACCAGATAATCGTGTTCCAATTGCATTATCTGGACCAGAACATGTGTCCTTACATTCCCTCTTCATTTTTTGAGATATGCAAGAGTAAGTGTCAAGATGTATTTTTTTTTTTTTCATTAAAGTACAGAGGTCTAATGGAAAACACGGTTTACAGCTGTTCTGTGGACACGCATAATTTAAATGATAACGGAAGAGCAGAAGTGCATGATAAGGGCGAATGGCAAATTCGGAGGTGTATTATGAATTCCTCATGTGGTCAGATATTCAGCAGACCGCTCTGGATGACATGAAGGTGGGACCTTTAAGTATTAACAAACCGATAATACATACCTCACGGTAATCTTCTGAGTAAAAACCTTTAATCTAACAGCCTTCACGTATCGGCATAGGTGGGAAATTCCACGTACAAAATGCATTTCAAAGGTCTTTTCGGCATATGAAGTGCGTGTGCTTCAAGAACAAAAAAAGCAATTAAACAAGCTCAAGGTTGTTGTTTTATGTAATCACCATTCTATTAATGATGCAATTCAAGTTATCATCTAAGCAAAAAAAAAAAATAATAATAATAATAATTGGTTTTATGCATGTGCAAAACACTCATAAAAACATTTGGTTGGTTTTTAATAGGTGTGAAGAGGGATATATCACCGTCTCAGTGCCAAATATTGGAGTTTATATTTAAATCCATGCATGTCTCTTATGGCTCATTTGTAGAGCTGAATAATTTCTCGCTTCTAAAGTCCACAGACAGCCGATTCATCGCTTTGATCGTAAATCAGAGTGAGGCGTGTAATGCACATCTTCATTAGGACGCACTCACACACGTACAGTTCGAGAAACAGATGACTCAAAACTGTTGTTTACTCACCCTCGTGTCGCTCCACATGCATACGCTGTTATATTTATCGGGGTGAATTCAAAAGAGACGCTTTGCAACGCTCTTTTCCATGTAATATCAGTTCAAAGGGAGAGCAGATCCTTGTATCTACAAACAAAAAGCATCATAAAAGACTTTAAAAGTCATACACGACTTGCGCACCAGATTTCTAAAGTTATACGATGTGTTTTGTGTCTTACTCACATCCTGTCAGAGTCAACAATTGTACTCTAAAAAAAAAAAATGCTGGATTAAAAACAATCCAAGTTGGTCTGAAAATGGATAAACCCAGTGCTTGGGTTAAATGTTTGACCAAACCTGCTGGGTGGTTTTATTTAACTCAACTATCGTTAAAAATGATTGTATGTCTGGCTTAAAATGAACCCAAAATATGTTACTAGAAACAACAATTTATTAATAGGCAATTTGATCAATGCTTTTTTTTACAATAAACATATTAATAAATGTTAATTGCCAAGATACTTTGGGTTAATTTTTTTAATATATTAATATAAATATATATTAATATAAATATAAATATATAAATATATATATATATATATATATATATATACACATACATATATATGTTCAATTTATATTTGGTTTAGATTTAGTTCAGTTTTACTTCTAATATTTTCATTTATTTTTATTTTTTAACTAGTTTTTCATCTAATATTTATATTTTAGCATTTAAGACAAATGCTTCTAATAGTTTTAGTTAACAATAATAATTGAGAACTCAACCCGTCTAAACATTGTTTAACTTTTCTGTTAGATTTGCATTTATATATATAAAATTATATATATATAAATATGTCATAATATAATATATATATATATATATATATATATAAAGAAACGCTGACATCATCCTCTACTGGCCTTTTTCCACCTGTTCTCATTCAGTTTCTCCTATTATTGTGGCCAGAAAATGCTGGATGAGTCAGAGAACAGGACAATTATCTTTGTCACTTCGATGCAATTAGAATTGATAAGAAATATCCATCTAAGGGTGAGCAGCCATTACCAGCGGGTTTGTGCGAGCGCGTGTCTTTTACTGTCCTATCCCCGTCTGTCAAGTCCATCGGTCCACGCGGACCGCTGTGATTGGGCCAAATGGAGATGAAAGTGCTGGCAATCACGGCCCGTGATATTAAAACCTTTTATAGATTCCTGTCGGTGGAGACCCTGTCAATGGGGCCTGATCGTTTCTGTCGGAGAGGCATGTGCGCTTCTGGCCACGTACAAAAACTCAACAAAAAGTCATTATGCTGTGTGTAAGTGCTCGGGTTGAGGCTGTGAAAGATCACACTGATAATCACTGGTTATCATCGGCTAGAAAGCACAAGGTAGTTCTAATGAGTGACCAGTGCGTGGGCCGTCCATCTGCACTAACGTATACTACGTATGCATTTACATTAAAGAGGTCTTTATCATGCAAAATGACATGTTCCTTGCTGCTTTGAAATAAAAGTTTAGTGCATGATTTACATTTTATTCTGCTCCGATACATTAACATACATTATGGCCAGGGCTGGGTGGGTTACTTTTACACTGTATTTCACTACAGATTACAGAATATATGCTTTAAAAAGTCATTTGTGACGTATTTCGTTACATTACTCAAGTTTAGTCACTTCATCTAAATACTTTAGAATAGTTTGGAATACTAATAAGTGCGGAACAAACACAAAAAAGGTCATTGTGAGTTTTTATCTCACAATTCTGACTTTTTCCCTCAGAATTGTGTGATATAAAGTTGCCATTGTGAGTTATGAAGTCAGAATTATAACTCACAATATTGAGAAAAGTCAGAATTATGCCATTTTTATCCAATAGTTGACTTAAATAAAACTACCCAGCACGTTGTGCAAACATTTAACCCAACCGCTGGGTTAAAACAACCCAATTGCTGGTTTCGTCCATTTTTAACCCAGCATTCTTTATAGTGAAAACTTATCTATATTCTATATCAATAAATATATCAAAGTAGTATAAATAATACACTGATTGCAACTGGTGTGGTTTTGTGTGTACGCATATTTGCTTAATGTTTTATAACTGGTGTTTACTTTCTTGCATCTATTTAACCACGTATCCAAATGTCATGACAACCTGAGTAAACAAATCAACAATAAACGTTTATTTTCAGAGCACTGAAAGAGGCTGTTATTGAAGGAGCGGCACAAACTCTGATCAACTTGATTAAAAAAACACCTAAAAACAATAACGAAACACGTTCGCTCTTTTCAAATAAAGGTTAGTCAATAATAACCAAGAGAATTTACATAGAAGTCCTTAAGGTATGGTAGCAAAAAAAAAAAAAAACTAATTGTTTAATTCTGAAAATCAAATCAGAGAGCATGTGGAAAAGGTTCATTAAAAAAAAACAATTAAAATTTTGGTGCAAGAAACCTTAACTAAGATTACAAGTTGACCTGAAGGAAGAGTTTTAAGAGCACCGTGTTGTCGGATTTCCTTTTCAAACCGGAAAAACTTCGACATTTTCCTTCTAGGCGACGTTTGATTGGACGAAATGAGTGAGTGCAAGATGACGTCATCAACATTTGTTGCCCTGTAAGAGGAAGAATATAGATTTTAAATGAATGTGCGTAGGCCATCTGATATCTGAAAGTTGTTTTGTCAACTTTTAGCAATTCACTAGATGGTCTGAAATCTACAGACGTTCTCCTGACATCCCAGTGTGTCTCTTTCTCATGTGGTAAGTGAAAACGTCTCTTTCAGCTTTTAAGGTTGCGTGCGAACCTCCAAGAACCAAAGCAGCGATATGAGTGATGGTCTCTTAATTCCAGGGTTGGTTGAGAGTTTTGACAAGAACAAACCGCACGATCTACATGGATGACAAGGAAGGAGCGCATTTCACCGACGCAACAACCATCCATTTTCACATCCATTTTAGCTGTCCTGCAAAACACGTAAGGGCGCTGACATCCGAGCGCGCGTCGTAGGCCGCGCACGCGTGTGTTGACGGGCCCGCTGTTCGACGAGTCCGCGGATGGAAGATTGCACTTGAGTTTCGCGAGAGTTTTCTCATTCTTTTTTCATGCACTTCGGTGTATTATTCATTCCTTTTAGAGGAGAGACAAAATAGAAGACCGAAACAGAATCCAAAAACCGACCGCAGCGTTTGCACCAAACCTCTCTCAGTGCAGTAACTCGATGGACTGTGGCATTTCTCTCTCTTTCTGTCTCATCTGTTCCCGAGCGCTTAAGCTTCACCTCTACATCCTGTTTTGATCATGTCAGATAGCTCAATCTCTGGCTCTTGACTCTCGGACGCTGGCCTCTTCTCCACAGAGCTCAGCTGCACTGATGGATGAAACTCACTCGCCATTCTAAGAATAATCTCATGCACTCTAGATAAAAGTCGGATGCACAATTATAATAAATAATAGTATTGCATGGTCTGCTAGAGTACTTCTGAGGACCTATAATGCCCCTTTTTATCCAGAATGTGTGTGTGAAGTTTCGCCTCAAAATCCCCCACAGATCATTTATTGTAGCTTGTTAAATTTGGGTGTGAGCAAAAACACGCAGTTTTTGTGTGTGTCCCTTTAAATGCAAATGACCTGCTGCTCCCGGCCCCCTTTCCAGAAAAGGCAAGCTGGAGAAAGCTGGATTGTCAGTAACGGTGTTCTGTTGCATTGATGAACTGATTTATGCTTAAAAAGCAGCATTGCACACTTCACAAAAAGTGAAAGGACCCCTTTGATTAATTAAAAATTATGATCATTGTTAATGTTGTCAGTACCATGTCAGGGTTAGGTGTACTATGTACTGATGATGAAAAATATTTATGCGGGATGCATGAATATCTATGGATCATCTTTAGGATTTCATAATGTAATTGACATTATATTTGTATTACATGTTTTATGTACTACTAATTTAAATAGCTGTGCATGATAGCAGATTTCTGAATTAGTTCTAGTTCTGTTTAAATGTCGTGCAATAGCTTTCATCACACTATTAAAGTTGTGTATATAACTTACAATGCATAATGCAATGAATGCAGTAACACCTTAGCAACCCCCTGACAACCACCAATCACATTTACTGAAGAAAATCTAGTTATTACATCTGTGCTGCAGACATGAATGCAGTTATGTACAGAGTAAACAGTGCCTCTTTATACAGGGACTAACAATGTACAACAGAAAAGAAAATCAGAAGATGTCTCGAGTTTATCCTGACACCTACTTTAAACGGAGACGAACGCCAGATTGTTTGTCCCTCGACTTCATTTGAATGTATAATTGGAGCCGCACGCAGCGCTTGCCTCTTGAGCAAATGCTCCTCGCAAACATAACCGAATTAAACCACGTCAGATTTGTGAACTTTAAGTAAATCAAACACTCAAATATTTACAGGCTGCCCAGATATTCAGAAAGCATCTTGATTCTCGGAAACAAATTAAAGAGAATTAGCATTTCATAGAGGCTTCCGTGTCAAATGGAGCCGTTTCACACAAGAGGAACGGAAGAAGTCGATGGTTCCCTGTCTCTCTCTAAACATAAACCTATTTTCACCTGTCTGGAAATGAACTGTAATCTCACTTGGATTCCCCCATGGCTGTAATCTCTGTCTTCCCTGGATGTGGGGATAGTGCTGTAATCTGTGCTGAATGAGGGAAGTTCTGCGTGTGAAATCTGTGGACGCCTGCAGCCCGCCAGAGCCTTTATCAGCCGTGACAGGGACCCGACGGACCCTCGGGCCATCAGACATACCTTATCAACCCCTGAGAGAGAGAGAGAGAGAGAGAGAGAGAGAGAGAGAGAGAGAGAGAAAGAAAGAAACAAAGAAAGAAACAAAGAAAGGGATAAGTAAACAAAAATGAAAAACAAACAAGAACAAAACAACGAACACAACTGGAAAACAATCAAATGCACTGAATGAACGAACAAACGAACGAACACGAAATAAAGAAGCGCTGTTCAGAATAGCTATGACCCTACTCACGTTTACATTTGTGCAGAAGAAAATATGCATATTCGTGTGATAAATTTAATATGCAAAAGCTCTGATTTCAAAATTACAACACTGAAATCCAAAAGGACATTTCAGAGAGGAAAAAAAACTTGAAATAACTACCTGCATAAGTACACATGCAACCCCTCCTATTCGAACCGCCCGCTCGAATCGGGACTCCAACCCGGGTCTGCCCGGAGTTGTGCGCTCCAACAAGGAGACTAAAGGCCATCCGGGTCACGGCACCAATGAATCCACTCATGTTCGAACCACTCGCTCTAAGCAGGCCTCGAACCTGTGCCTGCCCAGGACGCACTTACAAAATGGCTAAAGGCGACATCTTTAGTGTCAATCGCTAGAGCGCCTCTTGAGATCAGGGCAGTGAGGTTTACACACACAGCTCTTACATTCATTACACACACCCCTGAACTAAACCTCACTCCCATCCGGGTCACGGCACCAATGTATCCACCTGCTCTAAGCAAAGGTTTACACACACAGCTCTTACCCGCTCTACATTCATTACATTCAACCTCACTCCCACCCGGGTCACGGCACCAATGTTCAAACCGCCTGCTCTAAGCAAGCCTCGAACCCAGATCTGCCGGCATTACAACGAGGCTAAAGGCGACATCTTTAGTGTCAATCGCTAGAGCGCCTCTTGAGAGGCGAGGGGGGGTTTAAACACACAGCTCTTACCTGCTCTACATTCATAACACACACCCCTGAACTAAACCTCACTCCCATCCGGGTCACGGCACCAACGTATCCACTCATGTTCGAATCACCCGCTCTAAACAAGCCTCAAACCCGGGTCTGCTGGCATGGGAAGCAGACGCACTTACAAAATGGCTAAAGGCAACATCTTTAGTGTCGATCGCTAGAGCGCCTCTTGAGATCAGGGGAGTGAGGTTTACACACACAGGTCTTACATTCATTACACACACCCCTGAACTAAACCTCACTCCCATTCGGGTCACGGCACCAATGTTCAAACCGCCCGCTCTAAGCAAGCCTCAAACCCGGATCTGCCGGCATTACAACGAGGCTAAAGGCGACATCTAAAGCTATCTAGACATCTAGCGGCTAAAGGCGTCAATCACTAGAGAGCCTCTTGAGAGGCGGGGGGGGGGGGGGGGGTTAAACACACAGCTCTTACCTGCTCTACATTCATTACACACACCCCTGAACTAAACCTCACTCCCATCCGGGTCACGGCACCAATATATCAACTCATGTTCGAACCACCCGCTCTATGCAGGCCTCGAACCCGGGTCTGCTGGCATGGGAAACAGACGCACTTACAAAATGGCTAAAGGCGACATCTTTAGTGTCAATCGCTAGAGCACCTCTTGAGATCAGGGGAGTGAGGTTTACACACACAGCTCTTACCAATCTAAATACGTTACACCCCTGAACTTATATTTAAGTGTCACACACCTTGACTTTCCCACTCTACAGTGCAAAGCAATGATTTTTTTTTTTTTTTGTAGATTTGTGAAGAATACATTTCCAGCCTCAGTTCAGTTCTGCTCTTTTTTTTTCCACAGAAAACCACCCAGGAACTCTTTTTAATGAAGTATTCCATCTTCCCATCCTCTTCTCAGACCTTCTCTCACCCTCCGCTGTCAATCCCAGCCATGTGGGATTCAAACAGTTCAATTAAGCTTCACTCTTCCCCCTGAAAACCTCTCCATTCTTCGATTTAAGGCTGCTGATGATCACCAGACTCCTGAAGTGCACGTTTCAAACGCTGCATTTTTCAGCACTGTATTGATGTTTTACAGAAAATGCCTCTAAGTTCTGAGAAATGCTCCCACTCCACTCAGCGGTCATACGGGATGGTGTCTATCAGCACCGTGGACATGCAATTGTGTGAAAAATGTGCCAAAGCAATTACATTTTTATTGTTTGAGCCGTTTGATGCATTCAGTGCAAAGCAGTCATGGTGGTTAAAATCCATTATTGCACAATTCCAAAAACACTTTCTGCAGAAGATGTCAAAAACAGTTTCATACTCATGACTTCATACACTAAACAGATGGGAAGACGACTGACTGCAACCATGCTTTTGTTATATATATTACATCTCATTGCTTCGTAACATTAAAGCTGAACCACTGCAGTCACATGAACTATTTTAACAATCTCTTTACTACCTTTTTGGGCCTTGAACATGGCTATGACGTTGCAGTCTCTATAGGGAAAGCTTTTTGGATCTCATCAAAAATATCTTAATTTGTGTTCCAAAAATATACGAAGGTCTTATGGGCGTGTAACGACATAACGGTGATTAATTAATGATAGAAATTTCATTTTTGGGTGAACTAATCCTTTAGCTATTATAACAATGACAGTATGAACATTTTAAAATTGCAATTGATAAGCTACAGAAAATGTATGTGGTGTCTGCAAAACTCAACTCAAGCACAATTCTTGGGTTGCCAGGGCGTTTCTAAGCTGTCCTGATTGTTTTTAAATGGGTTTCTGTGCGGGTGCTCCAGTGTGAAAAGTTTCTGTGATCTTCTGATCTCTAAATATGGCTCGGGTGTGTGTCTGTGGGATTTTTTCACGGTTCGAGGTCCAGCAGGTGAAAATGGTGCATGTGATCGTTTAGTAAAGCAACAGCACACTAAATACTCGACATTCATGATGTATTTTTTCACCATTTAGTATGTGCCTTCAGGAAGCTATTAGTTTTTAACATTTTTTTTTTTTTTTTTGGCAAAACTTGCCTCCAAATATCAGTTTGTAAAAATGTTACAAAAAAAAAGTTGCACACACTAAGTGAAAGTTTCAAATACACCAATGTATTTGAAAAATAACCTTTTAAGTAAGCATACACTCATGAATAGTTGAGAAATTTCACAATTTGACCCTTTTGAAGAATGTAAAAAATATCCATGTCAAAGTATATTTAAAAAAAAATAATGTATTACTTTTAATACTACTTAATTTAAATGTATACATAGACAGGGCTGGGTGGGTTACTTTTAAAATGTATTTTACTACAGATTAGAAAATATATGCTTTAAAAAGCTATTTGTAACGTATTTCGTTACATTACTCAAGTTTAGTGACTTCATCTAAATACTTTAGGATACTTTGGAATACTAATAAGTGTGGAACAAACACAAAAAGGTCATTGTGAGTTTTTATCTCACAATTCTGACTTTCCCCTCAGGATTGTGTGATATAAAGTTGCAATTGTGAGTTATAAAGTCAGAATTATGAGATATAAACTCACAATATTGAGAAAAATCAGAATTATGAGATATAAACTCACAATATTGAGAAAAGTCAGAATTATGAGATATAAACTCACATACTAAATTCACAATTGCAAGAAAAAAAGTCAGTATTGCAAGTTCATAATTCTGACTTTATAACTTGCAATTGTGAGTTTAAATCTCGCAATTCTGAGAAAAAGAAGTTAGAATTGTGAAACACAAACTCACAATTGTGAGGGAAAAAACTAATTGTGAGAAAAAGTCACAGTGTCGAGTGAATTATAAAATGACTCCCAAAACATGAAAACAGTGGAAAACATGAAACTGAACTCGTCTTTTTCAGACGGTCAGAGTCAGAGAATCACCAATCGCTGTTTAAATGACAGTAAAACTCAAAGTAATCACTTTGGTAATCTAAAACACTTTTCAGATGGAACTGTAATCTGATTACCACCCATTTAAAATGAAACACAGTCACTCAAATTTTGTATTTTAAATACGAAACTAAGTTACTTGTATTTCGTTACTCCCCGACCCTGTAAATAGATGACAAAAATAGTAATAACAAAAGAGCTAAAAAAAAAAAATTAACAAGTTTTTCTCTATTGATTGAATAGACTTAGAACTTCGCTTAGAAACTTTAAAATTTCAGTGCATGTGAGCCTTCTCCTGTCTCTAGACACACAGAAATAAAATAAAATACAAACACTGGAAGTCTCTGAGATGATTAGGAATGAAGTAAGAAGTCATTTCTCTCCTTGTTTAACACTAAACAGTAACAGGTTCCCTTCAAAATGATTGTCCCACATGGGTCGCGAGTCGTGTATCCCATCACGGTCACGGTCGATCCGTATGCTCCTTTACTGGAGACACAAAACAGAAACACGGTAGCTTCACAAACTGATTAAAAGTTCATTTTGACTGTGCGTTTATCCATTTTATCCAAAGCGACTTACAAAAGTGCAATGCCAAAGAGATTTAATGGCAACTTGATTTCAATAAACTAATTAAAAATACAACCGTCGGATGACGTGCAACGTCTCTTAAACATGCTCTTTGTTGCATCCATGTTTATATTCGAGACATAACCAACTAACTTTCCATTAGCATTCGCTCTCAAACGCACCTCGACTCGAGGGAAGCAGCAGCAGCAACTACTACAAAGTGATTTTACGCTGGAAAACACGTTTAGCATAAACTCCTGTCTGGTGCCCGTGTGTAGTGCTGCCAGCCATCACACAGCAGAGCTTCAAAGAGAAGCGCCGGGACACGCTGAGAGCCGCGTGTTTACCCGGAGACCCTCCTGCTTCCAACAACAATCCGGCGAGACGACGGCTAGACACAGTTTAGCCCAGCCTGGCCCAGGTTAGAGGAGCGTGCCAAATAAAATCTGTGACAAGAAAGATGTAGAGGGGAATGCATTTGTTAATATTTAATGCTTTTACAGACATAAACATGGAAAAAAAAAAAAAAAGCACTGGGTTTGCATATGCGTTTTCTGGGAGCTACCTTTGCCTGGCTCTCCAGCGATCCCCTTCACACCCATTTCTGTCCCACAGATTTAAAGCTGTCGAATAATCAATATTCAGCGGCATGCACTCTCTGAACAGCAGGAGTTTTGTTCTGATCTGATCCACAAATACAAAAGCTACATCGCCTGGCCTTGGGATGTGCCGGCAGCGCTGGCGGAGGCGGCGCTTAGCTCGGAAAGTGCTCGTCTTGCCCTTGTAAACCGTCGCTTTACAGCTGGACCTTGAATATGCTGATCCTCAGGAGCACTAGAAAGACACGCTTGGCCTTTCCTTCAGACGAGAAGGTGAAAAGAATAGAGTTGCTCTTTAACCCGTGAGCCATTCAGGGCCGTTTCGGGTCCCGTCGCACAATCAGAGTCAGAATGACACGGAATTGCTCACATTGTGAATCAACTGATGTTGAATTCATGCGCATCTCCAGAATGTCTTCTTCATAGTGGATTTCATGACCATCATCATCAAGGAAGGAAGAATAAAAAACATTTTTGAAAGTTGAAAAGAAAGAGAAGTTGCTGGTCTAATATATACAGCATTAATTGCATTTTTGAATGTATAAATGTATGAGTTATGCTTGAACATAAATAAATTAAAGATCCCATGATATTAAGATAGTTTTGAGGCTTTTAGTCCATATCTGTGGAAGTCATCTATATGTTATGGTGCTCTTAAAATATATATTTTTCAGCAGATGTAATCATTAAAAAGTCTTTCTTTTTTGATTAAAGCAAACAATCAATACATATATATATATATATATATATATATATATATATATATATATATATATATATATATATATATATATACACACACATATACATACACACATATATACACCCATATACATATATATATATATATATATATATATATATATATATACACACACACATATATATACATATATATATACACACACATATATATACACATATACATATACATACACACACATATATATATATACACACATATACATACACACATATATATACACATATATATATATATATATACATATATATACATACATACATATATACACACATATACATATATATACACATATATATATATACATATATACATACATACATATATACACATATACATATATATATACAAATATATACACACACATATATATACACATATATACATACATACTAGATAGATAGATAGATAGATAGATAGATAGATAGATAGATAGATAGATAGATAGATAGATAGATAGATAGATAGATAGATAGATAGATAGATAGATAGATAGATAGATAGATAGATAGATAGATATGCTTTATGACGAAATAAAAATTGCAAAACATACAGCATGTTTTACTTGTGAAAATAGATTAATATTATTACCTGTGCACATAAAATAAAAAATAAAGAAAAATATGCATATGAACATAAAAATAATTTTAAATAAAACACGATTAAATAAAAAATGAAATAAAAAAATAAAATAAAATACAATACATTGAAATAAAAAAATTAAATAAAACACACAATGCAATTAAAAATGAAATAAAATAAAAAACAGGAATACTTGCACATTACTTATTGGTACACAAATGTCCTTGACTGCACTTTCTAATTAAGATGCGTTCCGTTTTATTAACAGCCATTATTATTCCAAATAAAGTAACTATGATCTGAAGGAAAGCACAAAACTACTTTCTACTATTTTTGTTGAAAACACCCTTCAAACTACTTTATTTGAGACGCACATCAGATGCAGAAGTCTCCGGCGCGGTACAGCCATCTCTCCACGCCGACTGGAGAAAGGACTCTTACCTGAAGTGACTAATGGGAATTGAAAACAAACAGCAAACACCTGCCGCGCGACTCATTTTTCACCAGCGTTTAAAAGCCTTCATCTGTCGAAGCAGATTCTGTCGCCCAGGATGAAACCGGCTCGGCAGAAGAACACGAGAGAGGAGGCTTCACGCGAGGGATGACGACGAGTGCTCAGGAGACAAATGTTTCAGTTTGCCGTGATCTGAGGTAAAACCAGCTTCATCTTTGTGTCGGCGGCAGCTTCCCTCGTAGCTTCTCTCTGGGGATTAATTGGATCCGCCATCCAATAAAAGCAGAAAGAAAATCCGAGAAAATAAATTACAATGATTTCCACCCTCCTGTCCCCATTTGTCTGATTTCAGTTTGAGAGTCAGACTTAAAACAAGGCCTGTCCTCTCCTCTCATCCTGAGGTGTCCCTCAGCTTTTACCCTCCACACCTCAACTGCTCTCAAAAAACACACTTGCGTTCAGAGTCACTTTAAAAGCAGACAGACATATAGACAGACAGATAGATAATACAGATAGATAGATAGATAATACAGACAGACCGACAGACAGACAGACAGACAGACAGACAGACAGATAGATAATACAGATAGATAGATAGATAGATAGATAGATAGATAGATAGATAGATAGATAGATAGATAGATAGATAGATAGATAGATAGATAGATAGATAGATAGATAGATAGATAGATAGATAGATAGATATTACAGACAGACCGACAGACAGACAGACAGACAGATAGATAATACAGATAGATAGATAGATAGATAGATAGATAGATAGATAGATAGATAGATAGATAGATAGATAGATAGATAGATAGATAGATAGATAGATAGATAGATAGATAGATAGATAGATAGATAGATAGATAGATAGATAGATATTACAGACAGACCGACAGACAGACAGACAGACAGATAGATAATACAGATAGATAGATAGATAGATAGATAGATAGATAGATAGATAGATAGATAGATAGATAGATAGATAGATAGATAGATAGATAGATAGATAGATAGATAGATAGATAGATAGATAGATAGATAGATAGATAGATAGAAAATATTTTTTAGTTAAATATATAGAGAGATGTATATAGAGAGACACATTTATTAAATTTAATAGATTCATTTATTTAATATAGTTAATAAGAATCATACAATTAATAAATGTACAAATGATAAAGTTTCTTAATATTTTTAAATAAAAATAATCATTTAAAATTTTGGCAAAAATTATGAATTAATAAAAAATATATAATATTTAATATATATAATATTATATATGCATATATATATATATATATATATATATATATATATAAACATTAAATTTAATAGACAGATTATTTAAAAACAAAATATTAAATAGTCATACAATTAATAAGTGTATAATTTATAAAACTTATTTAATTTATTTGTATTTTTTAATTAATAAAAAAATTATTAAAATATGAATGAATAGAAAATACAGCATATGAAATGTATTCGAAATATTCAATTAAAATTAATAGATTAAGTTTATGTAAAAACACGGTTACATGTTTATACAATTAATAAATTATAATAGTATTAAAGCATCACATATTGTTTGATGGACATTTAAAGGTCACTGAATCACTTGAGCAATCCATAAAATTGAACAGAAAATCAGATGGCTTTTTGTTTGCGCGCAGCTTCAAATAAACAAAGTTGATCATCCATAAACAATAGCTCATCTTTCAACACAATCACTCCACAATCTCCATATCATGGAGCAAATGGCAATCCAGTGATAAGCAGACAGTATTATCCCACACTCATGCCAACTGTTCCCTGCCTTCTACTTCCGTCCACAGAAATCCCTAATGGAACGACAAAAGCTGTTAATCCAAACAGGAAAACTAGCCATGAGCCCGGAGGAGCATGGAGTTCTGGGATTCCCCGGATCGCCCTGCCGTGCCAGATTATCAAAGAGGCCGAGAGGAAAGTTTAATCCCAGAAATCTCAGCCTTGGTTAAAGCACCTGTGTGCTAGAGAAAATCCAGCTGACATGAACGGCTCTCAAGTTTAATAAAAACAGAATTGCCTGCTGCATTGCAATGCAAGTCTCCTCAGTTTTCTTTTTAAAGTAGGCCTACACAACTCGTTGCATGTGATCAGCTCAAGATAAAAAAAAAAGAAGGAAAACCTGAAGAATTTGGGAAGATGGCTGAAGATAACGCACATTATGAGCAACATTTACTGTGAAACTGAAAATGTGCTTCACTCTGAAACATGCCGAATATATATTTATGTAATCACATCACAATCCTTGCGTTTCGATAATCGTACGAAGCCGTTTCACGTTCTCACAACCGTGCGTTGTCGAAAAATCCATAAAAAAGGTCCCGGGCAACACATTTGGTGTAAAGATATGGCAAGCCGTCGTGACTTTTATTCATTCTCAGGATATGAACTTGTGATAACAACTAGTTAAAATGTTAATTCTTGATATCAGGAATTATATTTACACTAGTAACAATGACAATTGTTGATATCAAGAATTGCATTTTTACTAGTTGAAATTCCAGTTTCTCATATCAGGAATACAATTCTTACTAGTAAAAATGCACATTTCTGATATCAACAGTTACATTGTTACTAGTGCAAATGTCTATTCTTCATATCAACAATTGAATTGCTACCAGTAAAAATGTTCATTTCTGATATCATGAATGTGATTTTTACAAGTAAGAAAGACGTTTTAGATATCAGAATAAATAAATAAATAAATAATCTGATAAATAATCAGATTAAATTGATATCAGGAATTCATTTCAGATATGAGAAATTAATATTTTTACTAGTAGAAATTCAATTGTTGATATCAGAAATGATGATTTTTACTAGTAAGAATTGTATTCCTGATATGAGAAACTGGAATTTCAACTAGTAAGAAATGAATTCTTGATATCAACAACTGAATTTGAATGGCAGCCTATGACGAGATTTCACTAGTAAAAATACAATTCTTGATATTAACAATTATAGTTTATACTAGTGGAAATTGAATTGTTGAAATCAAGAATTAACGTTGTTACTAGTGGAAATCTAATTCCTGATATCAAGAATGAACATTTTAACTAGTGAAAGTTCATATCTTGAGAATGAATAAAAGTCAAAATGGCTTGCCATGGTAAAGATCGTCATGAAGTTAACTTCGGAGTAAGTGAGTGTGCGGTGTATTTACAGTCGGATTTTATTGAGGATCATTACTCTGTGTTTTAAGTGTTTATATTTAGATTTTTAATGTGGTCTTTTTTGTACAGCACTTTGCACCTCCATAAAAGTGTGAGTTTGAGGTCATGCTCTGTTAAATGACCATAATGTGCTCAGGATGTTAACAAAAAAAAATTACCATTTTATTTACAACATTATAACTAAATGCCACATGCAATGTGATGAGGTCAAAAAAAAAATTCATTACTTGAAATAAAATAGGCATTAACATAAATAAATTGTTCAAGAAAAAACTTAAACTTCTTTTATTTAAAAAAAAAAAAAAATTGCTAAGCAAGTAAAATCACTAAAATAATTCCAACTTCCACAACTGAAATAATTGTCTTATATGCTGCACACTGCAAAAAAAAAAACAAAGTATTTTTGTCTAAACATTCTTATATCAAGATATATTTACTTGAGATGCAAAATGAGAAGATATTAAGTCTTATTTTCTTTTTAAGTTTTGGCTTAAAACATGAGAAAAACATCTGCCAACGGGGGCAGAAAAATAATCATGATTTCCCTTTGAATGAGGTTGATTTTACTGACGCCACTGGAAGATGTTCTGTTCTCGCTTTTGTGCATAAATGTACTCCATTTTCAAAGATTTTTTCATTAAAAAAAAAATTTAAAAGTAATTTCTCCATTAAATTTATCTTGATTTAAGAATTTTTACTGGAAAGCAAGTCAAAAATACTGAGTAAGAAAATCATCATTTGCAATTTCGACATGTTTAAAAATGACAAAAATGTGTGCAACATACAAAAATAAAAAATATTCATAAAAACTGTAGCTAAAATAATACCGGAAATAACAATATTAGCAGCCATATCACGTTGTAGCCCAAGTACCTGGATGGGAGACTCCTGGGAAAAAGGTGGATGCTGCACATTGCTGGTGAATAAGGTGGATAAAATTCCCCCTTATTCCACATGTAAAGTGATTTGAGTGTGCAGAACAGCGCTATATAAGTGTAAGGAATTATTATTATTATTACTATTATTGAGTAGTCAACAGTTCTCTCGGAACAGATGGAGGCGGGTTAACTAGTTAACTAGGATCAACCCACACAGAAACCAATTTCATCTCATTCTTCATTTTGTTTCAGGAAAACTTTGGAAGTGATCTGATTGCACCGCTAAAATGTGGAGCTCGCTTTTTTTTGCCAAAGCACTTTTTGAGCCGTATAATTGTCTGCACTCTTCTGTAAGGCGGGACCGTGTCTTCAGGTGCACGAACGTTCGCTCACGCCTCACGGCTCTTATGTCAACGCTTATTAATGCATTAAACTCGATGCGGAGAAGCTTCGAGCTACAGCATTACTATCATCTTTTTTTTAAATGCAATAATGAACATTTGATGAGAACTGAATGTCTGAAGGGGGGAAAGAAAGTTAAAATAAAACATGAAAAGTAGCCAAAAAAAAAAAAAAAAAAAGAGAGGAATTGGATTGTTAAAATGTTTCCAAGATGGTTTAAAGTGACCATTTCAAAAAGGAAAACGTTGAAATGTGTCAAAAAATAAATCCCCGGGATATAAAAGTGCCAGTAGTTGAAGAAACACCCAATTTACGAACAAGTGAAAATATGTCTCCATTAAGATACGGCAGACACAAAGCCTTTTAACACTGCACTTCTTCAAAAGATCAGTTGTCTGCTTTCGCAAATTCTTACCAGCGAATCCATCTTTGCTCCTGGATAACAGAGGGACATCAAACGGACGGCTGAATGAGACATCAAAGTTGCCTTCATCTTCCTATGGTCCTCTATACTGCATCCAGAGCCAAAAGTCAGTGGATCGGGCTTTCACCTCACCATCTGGTACCTGCGCACGGACTGTGAAACACGCAGACGTTTAGCCTTTGAAACTATATTCAATTAATGCCTCTTTGAGTAGTTCTCTCAGGTTTCACAGTCTAGCTACGAACTTCAAATGTGTGTCAGACAATGTGATTGCAAATGAGAAGAACAGAGACGAGTGTTTCTGAAATGAAACGCCAATAGAGAGATACCCGAGACTGTCGAGGTGTCAAATGAGCTCCGGTGAGGTACGAGCTGCTCTCGGGACAGCTGAATGAGGCATTCACACACTTGTTTATCTTCCTGGGACAGAAGAAACTTAACCTGGTCGAGCGCAAATCCGTCGACACATGCAAGACAGTCCCCGTTATCTCTTGATGTAACATCTCAGTAAACACTGCTCGGGTATTTCGCAGCGTTATTTTATCATGCGCTCTACTACGGTAAAATATATCGCACTGAAAAAAGAATGTATGAAAACATTCTAAAAATAATTTACTAAATACAAGCATCACGGGTAGCACTTTATTTTACGGTATGTGTACTTTCCTGGCATATATATATATATAGTAATTATGTTGTACATACAGGTAAAAGAGTGGAAACTAAACACTGCTGTACTTTCCGATGGTACATACACTCACCTAAAGGATTATTAGGAACACCTGTTACAACCGAGGTCTGCAGCAAAGGATTCGCACAACCTCGACGCGGATGGGCTACAACAGCAGAAGACCCCACCGGGTACCGCTCATCTCCACTACAAATAGGAAAAAGAGGCTACAATTTGCACGAGCTCCCCAAAATTGGACAGTTGAAGACTGGAAAAATGTCGTCTGGTCTGATGAGTCTCGATTTCTGTTGAGACATTCAGATGGTCGAGTCAGAATTTGGCGTAAACCGAATGAGAACATGGATACCACTGTGCAGGCTGGTGGTGGTGGTGTAATGGTGTGGGGGTGTTTTCTCGGCACACTTTAGGCCCCTTAGTGCCAATCGGGCATCGTTTAAATGCCACGGCCAACCTGAGCATTGTTTCTGACCATGTCCATCCCTTCATGACCACCATGTGCCCATCCTCTGATGGCTACTTCCAGCAGGATGAAGTTCACTGTACTAAAATGACCCCCACAGTCACCAGATCTCAACCCAATAGAGCATCTTTGGGATGTGGTGGAACGGGAGCTTCCTGGATGTGCATCCCACAAATCTCCATCCACTGCAAGATGTTATCCTATCAATATGGGCCAACATTTCTAAAGAATGCCTTGTTGAATCAATGCCATGTAGAATTAAGGCAGTTCTGAAGGCGAAAGGGGGTCAAACACAGTATTAGTGTGGTGCTCCTAATAATGCTTTAGGTGAGTGTACATGGTAACTACTTTGTACCAACAAACAAGTGTTGGGTAAGAACAGGCACGCACTTATTATATAACTAACAGACTTACTAATGGTATTTACACGGTAACTAGTACTTACAGACAAGTGTGGATAAAAACAGCCACTTATTAATGGTCACTAAGACACATTACTGTACTTACTAATGGTATTTACATGGATACTATGCAGTGCTCACGGACAAGTGTGGATACAAATACAGTCACGGTCACAGCTTGTTTCACTACACTTCCCAGCATCCTTCACTTCCCTCACCTGCACGCCTTCTGCAATCACTCCAAATCCCCAGCAGACGCCGCACCTGATCATCATCGGCACTCCAACATTTAAGCCCTCTGTTCCTGCACTTCTGGTTCAGCTAACCTGCTTGTTATCCTGTCCTGTACCTGTGATCCTCTTCTGCCTGTTCGTCTGTCATCTTCACTCTCAGCCATCACCTGCCACACGGAAACCACCAGTTCCACACCCAAAGATAAGTCAGCAAGCTACCAAAGACGATTGTTCTCATCCGTTCCAAATAAACGGCTTTATACTCTCCATCTGTCCCCGTCTGTGTCTGACTCTTACAGTGTGTACATGTTAACTACTGTGAAACAAATGTGTTTACCAAAATGATACACTGCAGTAACTATCAGTGTTAATACTTATGAAATAGATCTTTTAAGCAAGGCTTTTGACACATGAGAACTGAGTATGCCAAGTACAAATAAGAGTCTAGTAGCTTATTGGAGTTTTATTAGGTCACTTTTAAAAATGCATTTCACTACAGATTACAAAATACATGCTTTAAAAAGTCATTTGTGACGTATTTCGTTACATTACTCAAGTTTAGTAACTTCATCTAAATACTTTAGAATACTTTGGAATACTAATAAGTGTGGAACAAACACAAAAAAGGTCATTGTGACTTTTTCCCTCAGAATTGTGTGATATAAAGTTGCAATTGTGAGTTATAAAGTCAGAATTATGAGATATAAACTCACAATATTGAGAAAAGTCAGAATTATGAGATATAAAAATTCACAATTGCAAGAAAAAAAGTCAGTATTGCAAGTTCAAATCTCCCAATTCTGACTTTATAACTTGCAATTGTGAGTTTATATCTCGCAATTCTGAGAAAAAAGAAGTCAGAATTGGGAAACGCAAACTCACAACTGTGAGGGAAAAAACAAATTGTGAGAAAAAGATGCAGTGACCTTTTTTAAACCCTAACCCTAAGTAATGTTTCACTTACACATTAACTAACTGGTAAATTCACGGGTAAGTACATGGAAATAGGACTTGTGCACAGTTGTACCCATAAGTACGACATATAACCATGTAAAAACCATTAGTAAGTACAGTAACGTGTCTGTTAGTTAAACTGTATACGGACCCTGTAATTGCGTGCCCGTTATTACGCTTAACACTCGTCTATATGTACAAAGTAGTTTCCATGTATGTTCTACTGGAAGGTACAGCAGTGTTTAGTTTCCACTCTTTTACCTGTATGTACAACATAATTACTATATATGTGCCAGGAAAGTACACACACCGTAAAATAAAGTGATATAAACTTCAACAAATAATAAAGAAAGAAATAAAACAACAATGTAATACTGCAAAACATTCAGAATTTGATTTCTGTCAGGGAATATCAATGTTTGCAAGCTTTCGTATTCATGTGCGCTGATGTTTATTGATGTACGTAATATTTGGATATCATTAGAGAAGTTTAAAAAGTTTCGAATAATGAGATGTTTTTGAAGGAAGTCCTTTAATCATTTGCATGACAAATATATAAAAGTTTTCTATATAGTAAAATATAATTTATTCCTGTGATCAAAGCTGAACTTTCCAGTCCTTCAGAAATCATTCTGATATGATGATTCTTTTAAAAGTACCATATATTTGTGCAAACAGTAATTAAGATTACATTTGGTGTAAAAATAAACAGGAACGCAAAAAGTTATCATACGACTCTTGTGTCTATCTGAACATTTCTCAAATGCTTTCTTTTGATCATTCTTGTCTTTAGTAAACACGCTTTTAAAAGCTTGTCTGTCAAATATACGTCTGTCCTTGTGTCGGCCACATCTCTTGCGGTCTTGAACTGCTATTGAGCTCCGTCTCGGTGTGTGAAGGTCACATTTCCTGCTCTAATCTTGGAGGAAGGACCGGCTTTGTGCTCCCTTCAACAAACCAATCCCGTTATAGCCCTCCACGTCCTCCCAGCAATTTACCTCTGATTAAGCAATTCATCTGCAAGAGCGTTTGTGAGACATGCTTCCCCCGGCGTAGCCGATGTGTGTGCCCGGCTAAGTCCTGTTGCTTTGAATGCGTCTCCAGAGGGGAATTATGGAGGAGCAAAGAGCCTATGCAGGGAGAAAGGCCAGATTTCGCCGGCTTATCTTTGCTCCCCTCCCCGATCCTGATGGGGCAGAAAAGGAGGAAGCCTTCGAAAGCCCTCCAGAAAACGGCGGACGATTAAACCCGAGTCCCAATCAATTTACCACCTTTGCTGGACAGAGAGCGTGGAGAGAGCAGAATGCCTTTCCTGAGGAAAAACTACACCTTTCCCAATCCGCTCTGGCCGTCAAGAATTGCTCTGGATTTCAGGGGTTTTGAGGTGCTGCTCTGTTCCCAAACCTGGTGAGCCGACTACATGGGGATAATTCAACTAAAACTGACAATTCTGTCGTCGTTTACTCGCTCTCATGTCGTTCCAAACCTGAACTTTCTTTCCTAGACTTACTTTCTGTTTTGGTTCATTCGATAAAAATCGTGACGGTCAATTTGCATGGACGGAAACCGTTGAATTATGAGAGAATTTTCATTTTTGAGTGAACTAAAGGCACAAAACCTGTCGTTCACTGTAATGAATTACTGTAAAAAATCACAGCATGGCTGTTTTTTAATAATACGGCATGTTGCTGTAAACTGCAATGCATTCTGGGGTCACATGTTGGTTTGACTCAAATTTACAGAATATTGCTGTAAATTGACCCTTCGTAATTTAAAAAAATACAGTTATTTACTGTAATCAGAGAATACAGGGAAATTCTGTAAATTAAATTACAGTAACACTACTGTAAATTTTACAGTAACTGGCTGGCAACCCTGCTGCCAGTATTATACTGTAAAAATCACAGCATTATTTTACAGCCGCTGGCTGTTTTTTAATAATACAGCATATTGCTGTAAACTGCAATGCATTCTGGGGTCACGGGTTGGTTTGACTCAAATTTACAGAATATTGCTGAAAATTGACCCTTCGTAATTTAAAAAAATACAGTTATTTACTGTAATCAGAGAATACAGGGAAATTCTGTAAATTAAATGACAGTAACACTACTGTAAATTTTTACAGTAACTGGCTGGCAACCCTGCTGCCAGTATTATACTGTAAAATTTACAGTAATTTTTTAACAGTGTTATCTTAATGTATGTGAAACAGTACTCCCATCAAAGCTGCATTTATATGATCAAAAATACAGTAAAACAACTTAAGATATTATTACAATTTAAAATAGCGCTTTTCTACGCACATATATTGTAAAAATATAATTTATTCCTGAGATCAAAGCTGAATTTTCCAGTCTTCAGAGTCACATGATCCTTCAGAAATCATTCTATGTTGAGACTTAAAAATCGTAATCATTTCAAACTTTTGACCAGCAGTGTCTTTAAAACTAGAGGCAACCCACTAGATTTTGAAACGGAGCCAATGTGTGCAGGTTTTGTTGTTCAAAGTTCAATTAAAGCATGTGAAACTTTTTGGTCTTCATGCTTTTTGAGAAATAAACACTAGTTTCATTTATTAAACCATCAGTCAAAAGGTTCATGTGACAACAGAAGATCAAAAGACGTTCAGCCTTCATAAGAGGTGAATTAAATGTTTTTTACTGGATCTTTTGAGATAAAATAGTTCATTATTTCATGAAAACACATAGATCTGGAACGTCCAGGACTCAAAAGTGACCCATGAATGAGCATTCACTGAAACCAAGATGCAAAACCAGGTTAATTGAGATGCAATTTAACCCGTATTGCCTAAAAGATGCTGTTATCGTTCCTATGCATACATACATATACATAAATATATATCAACCATATAAGTATAAAATAATAAAACATCTATTAAATCATAAAACCAAGGGGTATTTTTACAGAAACACAGCAAAGAACACTTTTCAAGAAAAGAGTTTCAAAAAAACAAATTCCTTCACGATTTTCAAAGGAATGGAACTTTTCAAACGAGAAAACTACTAGTTGTTTACAGGCGTGGAAGTGCGGCCCTGCGAGACTGTAGCATGAAGCAGCTGCTCCGCTGCCAACATCAATCATCACGAGACGCCACAGGGACTCTGGCACCGAACACACCAGATACTTGTTTGCGATGAAAGACATTCAAAGCCGCTTTGCAATAAACACATACACAAACTGAGCTCTCACTCGACCCATCCAGCAATTGTTTTTCTCTCCTGAGTTTCTATATAAATGTACTGTAAATTTAAATTTTACTAATGCACATTTTTACTAAATAACAAATTGTTAAAAGTAGGCTGTATTTTGTTTGAACAGGACTCTAAGAGAACAGATATTTGCGATATTAAAAATGCATTTCATGTCTACACCCGGTGTGTATTACTAGAATCAGTGTATTTATTCACACTTTACGGTGTTGCAAGTAGCTAAATGTTACTCTAAGTAAATTCACATGTACTGATATGATTAAATGTGTCCTTGAACACACTGTAAGTGACTGTAATCACTGCAGACTGCTAAAATCAATACATTTAGTTTGTACCAACCTGAGCAAAATTGTGGGAATTGTATTCCTGAAATCATTACAATAAATCATTAGATTTATATTAAATTACTGATTTCGATTTTCGAAAAAAAAAAAAAAAAAAATATATATATATATATATATATATATATATATATATATGATAAATAAACATTTATATTAAATTACTGATTTCGATTTTCGAAATAAATAAGTAAATAAATAAATATATATATATATATATATATATATTATTATATATATACACTCACATACATGTAGTACATATTAAAGAAATATTAATATTTTTTAAAATTGTTATTTTTTATTTATATTACATATTTAAGATTTATATATATATATATATATATATATATAAATATATATAATTAAATTTATATATATTATATTTTTGTTAAATATATACATGCATGTGTGTCTATATAATATATATATGTATATATATATATATATATATGCATATACATATATGTATATATATATATATAGATGCAATTAATCATTTTAAACATTTAATCGTTTGATAGCCCTATTTATTTATTTATATTTATATGTGTTTTATATATATATATACACACACACACACACACACACACATATATATATATATATATATATATATATATATATATATATATATAAACAAATAGGGCTGTCAAACCATTAAATGTTTAAAATGATTAAATGCATCCAAAATACATAATATATGTAATATATAATATATATAAAATAATATTATATATATATATATATATATATATATATATATATATATATATATATATATATATAATTTTAAATATGTTTAAAACATATTTTAAAAAATTCTAAAATATATTCAAAATGCATGCATGTAAATAAATTTTGAAATGTATATCTTTGGCCATTTCTTGGTACATCAAAAACAATATGTTTATTTTTTGCCATACTGGACGGTTTAAAGTACTTGTGCCGAAAACATTTTCTGAATCTCCCAAAGCACAAAGCTGCAAGAGTCTGTCTCCACGCTCGCTCGTGGGAAAAGCCAGAGAGTTCCTGTGCATTTGTGTTCATATAAATCGCTGACATGTTGTGATCAACGGTTAGTTGCGAGGAAGCCGGCAGCAGTCTCGACCGCACCGTTTGCAATGCATTTCACAGAAAATAAACAGCAGATACATGTAGCGTTATTAGTTTCCAGAGATATTGGATACAGGATATTGTTCAGGGAGTTGTACAGCTTAAGCTTTGATTCAATATTTAGCAATGTTTCCCATAAAGAGCAACTGCATTGTTATGAAGAGCAGTTCCAATAAAGCCTTCAATCCCTTAAGTGTACAGCATGGAAATGAGAGATGCAAGGAATAAGAAATGTTTATACCTTTTTTCTGAAGTAAATAGGAGTGCTGCTCACTCTATGCACGATGCTTTATGATCTCACATGAAAAGACTTTTATTAAGAGCTCAACTTGAACACGTATATGAGCAATATTAATAGTGATGTTTGACTCCACAAGCACAGAGAAACGCAGAGAATCTCTCCGAAGGAGCCGCCGGCCTTCCCGTCACCATTACATATGTGTTATGTAACATTAGACGGTCCGTAACCCCACCCTGCTTACCCAGCAGCCTCTGCTGCAATCACACGAGTGTGTTCCAAGATAAAAGACATCAAAGCATGCAGCACTAATTCTGCAATAATGAATGCAATATCTTAAAAGCTACGATGCACCGCATAAAAAATCGATACGTTTCATTCCGGTGTCGCGCAGCATTGCTCATTATGTCACACGCTGGGAGAAATTCACGGCGAGTTTGGTCCGAGAGGGAAGCGGCGGCGAGAATTCAAAGATTCCAAGAGGGAAGAGATCAAGGTCTGGAAAGATGGAACTCTTTGAATACTACAGTCCCACTTAAACATGTCTGAACGTCATTATATACTGTAACATAATAAAATATCAAAGCAAACGCGGCGGGAGCTTTTCTGAACCGACACACGTCTTATTGCGAAACTCTCATCAGACTCAGTGTTTTTCCGGCTTCAGGTTCATGTTCACCGAGAGGCTGTTAATGCAGCCTTTCTAAAATCTTGACAATTAATCAGTAATTTAATGCTTCTTAGCGGTAATATAATAAAGGTTTCGGCAATAGCAGCACATGGATTAGAAAAAGAAGAGTTATCTCGGATGCTCTGGAGACCGAGCTTGACCTTTCAGCTTTGCTGTCAAAGGAATAAATTACATTTGTGAAACATGTTAAAAGAGAAAACTGTTATTTTAAATTATAATCATATAATAATAATAATGTTTTTTTCTGTATTTGTGATTAAGCAAAAGCCTCCTTGATGAGCGTGAGACATCCAGGGCTGGGTGGGTTACTGTTAAAATGTGTTTCACTACAGATTATAGAATACATGCTTTAAAAAGTCAATTGTAACGTGTTTCGTTACATTACTCAAGTTTAGTAACTGAATCTAAATACTTTGGAATACTTTGGAATACTAATAAGTGTGAAACAAACACAAAAAAGGTCATTGTGAGTTTATATCTCACAATTCTGACTTTTTCCCTCAGAATTGCATGATATAAAGTTGCAATTGTGAGTTATGAAGTCAGAATTATGAGATATAAACTCACAATATTGAGAAAAGTCAGAATTATGAGATATAAACTCACAATATTGAAAAAAGTCAGAATTATGGGATATAAACTCACAATATTGAGAAAAGTCAGAATTATGAGATATAAACTCACAATATTGAAAAAAGTCAGAATTATGGGATAAAAACTCACAATATTGAGAAAAGTCAGAATTATGAGATATAAACTCGCAATATTGAAAAAAGTCAGAATTATGGGATATAAACTCACAATATTGAGAAAAGTCAGAATTATGAGAAAAAACTCACAATATTGAGAAAAGTCAGAATTATGAGATATAAACTCACAATATTGAAAAAAGTCAGAATTATGGGATATAAACTCACAATATTGAGAAAAGTCAGAATTATGAGATAAAAACTCACAATATTGAGAAAAGTCAGAATTATGAGATATAAACTCACAATATTGAAAAAAGTCAGAATTATGGGATATAAACTCACAATATTGAGAAAAGTCAGAATTATGAGATATAAACTCACAATATTGAGAAAAGTCAGAATTATGGGATATAAACTCAAAATATTGAGAAAAGTCAGAATTATGAGATAAAAACTCACAATATTGAGAAAAGTCAGAATTATGGGATATAAACTCACAATATTGAGAAAAGTCAGAATTATGAGATAAAAACTCACAATATTGAAAAAAGTCAGAATTATGAGATATAAACTCACAATATTGAGAAAAGTCAGAATTATGAGATATAAACCCACAATATTGAGAAAAATCAGAATTATGAGATATAAACTCACAATATTGAGAAAAGTCAGAATTATGAGATAAAAACTCGCAATATTGAAAAAAGTCAGAATTATGGGATATAAACTCACGATATTGAGAAAAGTCAGAATTATGAGATATAAACTCACAATATTGAGAAAAGTCAGAATTATGAGATATAAACTCACGATATTGAGAAAAGTCAGAATTATGAGATATAAACTCACAATATTGAGAAAAGTCAGAATTATGAGATAAAAACTCGCAATATTGAAAAAGTCAGAATTATGGGATATAAACTCACAATATTGAGAAAAGTCAGAATTATGAGATAAAAACCCACAATATTGAGAAAAGTCAGAATTATGAGATATAAACTCACAATATTGAGAAAAGTCAGAATTATGAGATATAAACTCACAATATTGAGAAAAGTCAGAATTATGGGATATAAACCCACAATATTGAGAAAAGTCAGAATTATGAGATATAAACTCACAATATTGAGAAAAGTCAGAATTATGAGATAAAAACCCACAATATTGAGAAAAGTCAGAATTATGAGATATAAACTCACAATATTGAGAAAAGTCAGAATTATGAGATATAAACTCACAATATTGAGAAAAGTCAGAATTATGAGATAAAAACCCACAATATTGAGAAAAGTCAGAATTATGGGATATAAACCCACAATATTGAGAAAAGTCAGAATTATGAGATATAAACCCACAATATTGAGAAAAGTCAGAATTATGAGATATAAACTCACAATATTGAGAAAAGTCAGAATTATGAGATATAAACTCACAATATTGAAAAAAGTCAGAATTATGAGATATAAACTCACAATATTGAGAAAAGTCAGAATTATGAGATAAAAACTCACAATATTAAGAAAAGTCAGAATTATGAGATATAAACTCACAATATTGAGAAAAGTCAGAATTATGAGATATAAACTCACAATATTGAGAAAAGTCAGAATTATGAGATATAAACTCACAATATTGAGAAAAGTCATAATTATGAGATAAAAACTCGCAATATTGAGAAAAGTCAGAATTATGAGATAAAAACTCACAATATTGAGAAAAGTCAGAATTATGAGATATAAACTCACAATATTGAGAAAAGTCAGAATTATGAGATATAAACTCACAATATTGAGAAAAGTCAGAATTATGGGATATAAACTCAAAATATTGAGAAAAGTCAGAATTATGAGATAAAAACTCACAATATTGAGAAAAGTCAGAATTATGGGATATAAACTCACAATATTGAGAAAAGTCAGAATTATGAGATAAAAACTCACAATATTGAAAAAAGTCAGAATTATGAGATATAAACTCACAATATTGAGAAAAGTCAGAATTATGAGATATAAACCCACAATATTGAGAAAAATCAGAATTATGAGATATAAACTCACAATATTGAGAAAAGTCAGAATTATGAGATAAAAACTCGCAATATTGAAAAAAGTCAGAATTATGGGATATAAACTCACGATATTGAGAAAAGTCAGAATTATGAGATATAAACTCACGATATTGAGAAAAGTCAGAATTATGAGATATAAACTCACGATATTGAGAAAAGTCAGAATTATGAGATATAAACTCACAATATTGAGAAAAGTCAGAATTATGAGATAAAAACTCGCAATATTGAAAAAAGTCAGAATTATGGGATATAAACTCACAATATTGAGAAAAGTCAGAATTATGAGATAAAAACCCACAATATTGAGAAAAGTCAGAATTATGAGATATAAACTCACAATATTGAGAAAAGTCAGAATTATGAGATATAAACTCACAATATTGAGAAAAGTCAGAATTATGGGATATAAACCCACAATATTGAGAAAAGTCAGAATTATGAGATATAAACTCACAATATTGAGAAAAGTCAGAATTATGAGATAAAAACCCACAATATTGAGAAAAGTCAGAATTATGAGATATAAACTCACAATATTGAGAAAAGTCAGAATTATGAGATATAAACTCACAATATTGAGAAAAGTCAGAATTATGAGATAAAAACCCACAATATTGAGAAAAGTCAGAATTATGGGATATAAACCCACAATATTGAGAAAAGTCAGAATTATGAGATATAAACCCACAATATTGAGAAAAGTCAGAATTATGAGATATAAACTCACAATATTGAGAAAAGTCAGAATTATGAGATATAAACTCACAATATTGAAAAAAGTCAGAATTATGAGATATAAACTCACAATATTGAGAAAAGTCAGAATTATGAGATAAAAACTCACAATATTAAGAAAAGTCAGAATTATGAGATATAAACTCACAATATTGAGAAAAGTCAGAATTATGAGATATAAACTCACAATATTGAGAAAAGTCAGAATTATGAGATATAAACTCACAATATTGAGAAAAGTCATAATTATGAGATAAAAACTCGCAATATTGAGAAAAGTCAGAATTATGAGATAAAAACTCACAATATTGAGAAAAGTCAGAATTATGAGATATAAACTCACAATATTGAGAAAAGTCATAATTATGAGATAAAAACTCGCAATATTGAGAAAAGTCAGAATTATGAGATAAAAACTCACAATATTGAGAAAAGTCAGAATTATGAGATATAAAGTCGCAATATTGAGAAAAGTCAGAATTATGAGATATAAAGTCGCAATATTGAGAAAAGTCAGAATTATGAGATAAAAACTCACAATATTGAGAAAAGTCAGAATTATGAGATAAAAACTCACAATATTGAGAAAAGTCAGAATTATGAGATATAAACTCACAATATTGAGAAAAGTCAGAATTATGAGATATAAACTCGCAATATTGAGAAAAGTCAGAATTATGAGATAAAAACTCACAATATTGAGAAAAGTCAGAATTATGAGAAATAAACTCACAATATTGAGAAAAGTCAGAATTATGAGATAAAAACCCACAATATTGAGAAAAGTCAGAATTATGAGAAATAAACTCACAATATTGAGAAAAGTCAGAATGTTACTAAGTTACTTGTGTTTCGTTACTCCTCAACCCTGGAGACATTATATGCAAAAATTGCGTTCTTCAACAGCTTGAAACGAAACTTAAAAAACGAGATCTTCCCCGACTTCCTAGATTGAAAGCCTGTAAACTCTCAGGATAGTCTCAAATATACTAAACTATCATAAGAGTTTACCTCATCTGTTGACATGATGCCGGTGAGTTGCGGGCTGCAGTTCACTGAACGGCCACCGGTGTCGCTAGTAATTTTGAACGGCAATGTAAATGCTTTTAATGTCTGTCCTGTACGAGAGCGTGTCATTAGACACAGTTTTCTATCAAAAAAAACAGCAGGTCTGTTGAGCTCCTTTAAAAGACAACTGGAAGCACAAATGACCGGATTCCCCTCACTGACCCGAGAAAAACCGTATAAATGATAATGCCAATACGGACCCTCCATGCTGAATTACTCTTCCAGTCCCTCATCTATCGTGGGCCGGCCGGTTATCAATCACCGTTAAACAAGCTTGAACACGCAAACCAGCACACGTTTCATTACAAAAGACCATTAATCAGGTTAACCGGCTGGTTGTGGAACTAATCAACTGCTTAAAGCCTTATCGGGATGGAAACACAGCGGTTGATTCGGGAAATGAATTCATGTGTGCGGAATCATGCTGAGCAAAATCATAATTATAAGACGAAACAGTGGAAATGATTAGATATAAAGTCAAAATTGTCAGGATATAATGACTTTGTTATGAAATAAAGTCAAAATTATGATGAAAAAGTCAAAGTTGTGAGATAACGTAAATTAGGAAATAAACTCGAAATGATGAAAAATGATAACTAGGTCATTATGATGATTATAAGTCATAATTACGAAATAAATCATATTTATATCAACATGGCTACAAAAAAGTCAAAATTAATTACAAGAATAGTGAAAATTATAACATAAAAGTCATGTTTTGTCCTAATTTTGACTTATCTCATAATTATTTAGATTGTCATAATTTTATCACGACATTCTTTTAACCGAAATGAGATATAAAGTAAAAAAAAAAATGATGGCATAATAGCAAAGTTTGGAAATGAAGTCAAAATGATGAGATCAGAAAAAGTTAAAATTATGACAAATAATTACATAGTCATAATGTTGAGATAACATAATTATGTCAAAAATATTACAAAAAAACTTGCCATTATGACGAAAGGTTATGTTTTATCAAAATCTTGACAATATCTCATAATTATGACTCGGTATGTCATAATTATAACTTTTTATCTCATAATTATGACTCAGTATGTCATAATTATAACTTTTTATCTCATAATTATGACTCGGTATGTCATAATTATAACTTTTTATCTCATAATTATGACTCAGTATGTCATAATTTTGACTTTTTATCTCATAATTATGACTCGGTATGTCATAATTCTAACTTTTTATCTCATAATTATGACTCACTATGTCATAATTTAGACTTTTTATCTCATAATTATGACTCGGTATGTCATAATTTAGACTTTTTATCTCATAATTATGACTCGGTATGTCATAATTATAACTTTTTGTCTTATAATTATGACTCAGTATGTCATAATTTTGACTTTTTATCTCATAATTATGACTCACTATGTCATAATTTAGACTTTTTATCTCATAATTATGACTCAGTATGTCATAATTTTGACTTTTTATCTCATAATTATGACTCAGTATGTCATAATTTAGACTTTTTATCTCATAATTATGACTCAGTATGTCATAATTTAGACTTTTTATCTCATAATTATGACTCAGTATGTCATAATTATAACTTTTTATCTCATAATTATGACTCGGTATGTCATAATTTTGACTTTTTATCTCATAATTATGACTCGGTATGTCATAATTCTAACTTTTTATCTCATAATTATGACTCGGTATGTCATAATTTTGACTTTTTATCTCATAATTATGACTCGGTATGTCATAATTCTAACTTTTTATCTCATAATTATGACTCACTATGTCATAATTTAGACTTTTTATCTCATAATTATGACTCGGTATGTCATAATTTAGACTTTTTATCTCATAATTATGACTCGGTATGTCATAATTATAACTTTTTATCTTATAATTATGACTCAGTATGTCATAATTTTGACTTTTTATCTCATAATTATGACTCAGTATGTCATAATTATAACTTTTTATCTTATAATTATGACTCAGTATGTCATAATTTTGACTTTTTATCTCATAATTATGACTCGGTATGTCATAATTTTGACTTTTTATCTCATAATTATGACTCAGTATGTCATAATTTAGACTTTTTATCTCATAATTATGACTCGGTATGTCAAAATTATAACTTTTTATCTCATAATTATGACTCAGTATGTCATAATTATAACTTTTTATCTCATAATTATGACTCGGTATGTCATAATTTAGATTTTTTATCTCATAATTATGACTCAGTATGTCATAATTATAACTTTTTATCTCATAATTATGACTCGGTATGTCATAATTATAATTTTTATCTCATAATTATGACTCGGTATGTCATAATTTAGACTTTTTATCTCATAATTATGACTCGGTATGTCATAATTATAACTTTTTATCTCATAATTATGACTCAGTATGTCATAATTATAACTTTTTATCTCATAATTATGACTCGGTATGTCATAATTATAACTTTTTATCTCATAATTATGACTCGGTATGTCATAATTTAGACTTTTTATCTCATAATTATGACTCAGTATGTCATAATTATAACTTTTTATCTCATAATTATGACTCGGTATGTCATAATTTAGACTTTTTATCTCATAATTATGACTCGGTATGTCATAATTCTAACTTTTTACCTCATAATTATGACTCGGTATGTCATAATTTAGACTTTTTATCTCATAATTATGACTCAGTATGTCATAATTATAACTTTTTATCTCATAATTATGACTCGGTATGTCATAATTATAATTTTTATCTCATAATTATGACTCGGTATGTCATAATTATAACTTTTTATCTCATAATTATGACTCGGTATGTCATAATTTAGACTTTTTATCTCATAATTATGACTCGGTATGTCATAATTTAGACTTTTTATCTCATAATTATGACTCGGTATGTCATAATTATAACTTTTTATCTCATAATTATGACTCAGTATGTCATAATTATAACTTTTTATCTCATAATTATGACTCGGTATGTCATAATTATAACTTTTTATCTCATAATTATGACTCGGTATGTCATAATTATAACTTTTTATCTCATAATTATGACTCACTATGTCATAATTTAGACTTTTTATCTCATAATTATGACTCGGTATGTCATAATTTAGACTTTTTATCTCATAATTATGACTCGGTATGTCATAATTATAACTTTTTATCTTATAATTATGACTCAGTATGTCATAATTTTGACTTTTTATCTCATAATTATGACTCACTATGTCATAATTCTAACTTTTTATCTCATAATTATGACTCGGTATGTCATAATTTAGACTTTTTATCTCATAATTATGACTCAGTATGTCATAATTATAACTTTTTATCTCATAATTATGACTCGGTATGTCATAATTATAATTTTTATCTCATAATTATGACTCGGTATGTCATAATTTAGACTTTTTATCTCATAATTATGACTCGGTATGTCATAATTATAACTTTTTATCTCATAATTATGACTCAGTATGTCATAATTATAACTTTTTATCTCATAATTATGACTCGGTATGTCATAATTATAACTTTTTATCTCATAATTATGACTCGGTATGTCATAATTTAGACTTTTTATCTCATAATTATGACTCAGTATGTCATAATTATAACTTTTTATCTCATAATTATGACTCGGTATGTCATAATTTAGACTTTTTATCTCATAATTATGACTCGGTATGTCATAATTCTAACTTTTTATCTCATAATTATGACTCGGTATGTCATAATTTAGACTTTTTATCTCAATATTATGACTCAGTATGTCATAATTATAACTTTTTATCTCATAATTATGACTCGGTATGTCATAATTATAATTTTTATCTCATAATTATGACTCGGTATGTCATAATTATAACTTTTTATCTCATAATTATGACTCGGTATGTCATAATTTAGACTTTTTATCTCATAATTATGACTCGGTATGTCATAATTTAGACTTTTTATCTCATAATTATGACTCAGTATGTCATAATTTAGACTTTTTATCTCATAATTATGACTCGGTATGTCATAATTTAGACTTTTTATCTCATAATTATGACTCGGTATGTCATAATTTAGACTTTTTATCTCATAATTATGACTCAGTATGTCATAATTTAGACTTTTTATCTCATAATTATGACTCAGTATGTCATAATTATAACTTTTTATCTCATAATTATGACTCAGTATGTCATAATTTAGACTTTTTATCTCATAATTATGACTCGGTATGTCATAATTTAGACTTTTTATCTCATAATTATGACTCGGTATGTCATAATTATAACTTTTTATCTTATAATTATGACTCAGTATGTCATAATTTTGACTTTTTATCTCATAATTATGACTCAGTATGTCATAATTATAACTTTTTATCTTATAATTATGACTCAGTATGTCATAATTTAGACTTTTTATCTCAGAATTATGACTCGGTATGTCATAATTTAGACTTTTTATCTCATAATTATGACTCAGTATGTCATAATTTAGACTTTTTATCTCATAATTATGACTCGGTATGTCAAAATTATAACTTTTTATCTCATAATTATGACTCAGTATGTCATAATTATAACTTTTTATCTCATAATTATGACTCAGTATGTCATAATTTAGACTTTTTATCTCATAATTATGACTCGGTATGTCATAATTCTAACTTTTTATCTCATAATTATGACTCGGTATGTCATAATTTAGACTTTTTATCTCATAATTATGACTCAGTATGTCATAATTATAACTTTTTATCTCATAATTATGACTCGGTATGTCATAATTATAATTTTTATCTCATAATTATGACTCGGTATGTCATAATTATAACTTTTTATCTCATAATTATGACTCGGTATGTCATAATTTAGACTTTTTATCTCATAATTATGACTCGGTATGTCATAATTATAACTTTTTATCTCATAATTATGACTCGGTATGTCATAATTATAACTTTTTATCTCATAATTATGACTCGGTATGTCATAATTTAGACTTTTTATCTCATAATTATGACTCAGTATGTCATAATTATAACTTTTTATCTCATAATTATGACTCGGTATGTCATAATTTAGACTTTTTATCTCATAATTATGACTCGGTATGTCATAATTTAGACTTTTTATCTCATAATTATGACTCGGTATGTCATAATTATAACTTTTTATCTCATAATTATGACTCAGTATGTCATAATTATAACTTTTTATCTCATAATTATGACTCGGTATGTCATAATTATAACTTTTTATCTCATAATTATGACTCGGTATGTCATAATTATAACTTTTTATCTCATAATAATGACTTAGTATGTCATAATTGTAAGTTTTTATTTCATAATTATGACTCAGTATGTCATAATTTAGACTTTTTATCTCATAATTATGACTCGGTATGTCATAATTTAGACTTTTTATCTCATAATTATGACTCGGTATGTCATAATTATAACTTTTTATCTCATAATTATGACTCGGTATGTCATAATTCTAACTTTTTATCTCATAATTATGACTCGGTATGTCATAATTATAACTTTTTATCTCATAATTATGACTCGGTATGTCATAATTCTAACTTTTTATCTCATAATTATGACTCGGTATGTCATAATTATAACTTTTTATCTCATAATAATGACTTAGTATGTCATAATTATAACTTTTTATCTCATAATTATGACTCAGTATGTCATAATTTAGACTTTTTATCTCATAATTATGACTCGGTATGTCATAATTATAACTTTTTATCTCATAATTATGACTCAGTATGTCATAATTATAACTTTTTATCTCATAATTATGACTCAGTATGTCATAATTATAACTTTTTATCTCATAATTATGACTCAGTATGTCATAATTATAACTTTTTATCTCATAATTATGACTCAGTATGTCATAATTTAGACTTTTTATCTCATAATTATGACTCAGTACTTCATAATTTAGACTTTTTATCTCATAATTATGACTCGGTATGTCATAATTTAGACTTTTTTTCCTCATAATTATGTTTTGGTATGTCATAATTTTGTCATGACATACTTTTAACCAAAGCATGCTTTTTATTCCCTGTATGGCAGAAATGGGCTTCCATACAGGTCCCTTCTCTTTCACCTAGATGAAAAAAAAATTTAAAAATTGAAATTTCAATTGTATGAAAAGCATTTTTTTTTTTTTTTTAAACACACATCTAACCAGAAACCTTTTCAACGCGGCTGCCATCGCCTCAGAAAACGGTGATAAAAGCCTTCGGAGGAGGAAGAAACAAACACTTACGAGGTCCGGCAGCCACCGGCACTCTGTTAACACTCACTAACCCGCGACCACGGTCACCGCCGCTTCCGCCGGCCCTCGAGTCACACCTACACGAGCCGGCGCTGACCGGCGCTGTCTGTGTCGTGCTGCGGCCCCTCACGCTCCCCGCTGGCTCACAGATGCTTCTGCTTTCAGAAACACACACACACACACACATCCTCACGGCAGGCCCTTGACGGCTACCTCAAGTTCATCACCCCTGCCAGGCCGACCGACGCCAGCCTTTAGCACCATATGGTAAATCACGTTCACACTGGGCAGCGGCAGAATGACAGATTTAGCACAGCAGGAAACAGAAACATTCGACAGTAATGGGATATTAGATGTGGAAACGTCAAATATCCAATAGCGGGTCAGTGAACCGGCCTTCTGCTGAAGTATAGATAGCACAGGGCCGCTACTCCAGAAAAACTGCTGGGAAAAACAGCATCTATCTACAAAGTGGCTCGCAGGAGGTTGTGTTAACCGTCTGCGGCGGGAGTTTCACAAAGACTAGAGGAGAAAACACAAAGACAGAAATAACATCTGCAGGAACGTATACAGTTTTTGAGCGGAGCATAATCTAATGTTTTTCTGCACCGCGACTTCGACGCTTTGAAATGAGCCGCGGGGAAGGTCGTTCAGTGAACGGACGGAAAATACATATAAAACAACTTTTATATTGGTTTCGGTCAAAAGTGTTTGTACAGCGCTTTACACAATATTCAAAGCAGCTTTACAGAAAATCTCCATGTCTGAATCTTAATATATTCATTTTTACAGACCTGGACAATATTATAATTGATATAAAAATTCAGAATTTTGAGATAAACTCGCATATATATATATATATATTAAAAAAAGAAATTATGGGATTAAAAAGTTCTGACAGAACAATTCAAAACTATAAGCAAAATAAGTAAACATAGCAGGTTAGAGCTGGATAATAATATATCATTTATATTTTAAAAAGTCACAAAATGTCATAATTATGATAAGAAAAGTAGAAATTATGAGATTAAAAAAAATTAAGATTAAAATTTGAAAAGTTGAAAAAAAAAAAAAGTTGAAATTCTGACATACTAAGTCATAATTATGAGATAAAAATTCGGAATTCAGCTCCAATCTGCTAAATATGACTATAAGCAAAATAAGTAAACATTCCATATTTATGTCAAAAACTGACATAAAAATTCAGTATTATGATGTAAAAAGTAAAAGTCAACAGAAAAATGTTTAATTTTTACATTGGTTTTAGTCAAGTTTAGCGTTTCACTCAATATCGTTTTATAATATCATTATAATATCTTAATATACTCCTACCTGATAGTCATATTTAGCAGAATAGAGCTGGACAATAATTTATATTTAATCATTTGGCAGACGCTTTTATCCAAAGCGACTTAAAAGTGAGGAATACAACGAGCGATTCATCATGAAGAGGCAAATAGACACAAGAAGTCTGTATAAGATAAAATAGAGGATAATATGTTTTTTATTTTAAAAAAAGTCAAAATTATGAGAAGAAAAGTATAAATGTATAAAATTCTGACATACTTAGTCAAAACTATGTGATAAAAAGTCGTAATTCTTACATGAACATTCAATATTATGCGAAAGATTTTAGTCAGATTTACTTGTAAACAGTTTTACATAAAATTATGCTGTTAATGTTTATATTATCTTAATATCTTCATGCATTTTAGTTGCATTTAGCAGGTTAGAGCTGGACAATAATACATCTTTATATTTAAAAAAGTCACAAAATATCATAATGATGAAATAAAATAGAATAGTAGAAATTATGAGATAAAAAAAAATAAGACAGAAAAATTTTAAAATTATAATTATGTGCAAAAAAAGTAGAAATTCTGACATACTAAGTCATAATTATGAGATTAAAAATTCGGAATTGAGCTCCAATCTGCTAAATATGACTATAAGGCATGAATATATTAAGATATTATTAATTATTATTAATTATTTTTAAGACATTCACATGAAGATTTCATGTAAAGTTGCTTTGAAACAAAGCGCCATACGGCGTAATTAGACTAAAATATTTTTTGACATTGAATTTTTATCTCACAATATTGAATTTTTGCATAAATGTTTATTTTAAAAAAGTCAGTAATGAGATAAAAAGTCACAATTATGACACAAAGTAGTGATTGAAATTTTATAAGTATAATTATGATATAAAAAGTCAATATTATGAGATAAAAATAAGAAATATTTTATTTGTACATTTTATTGTAGTCAAGTTTATTTGTATGACGCTTTGCAAAGAAGCTTTTCATGAAATCATCATGATAATGTTTATAATAACTTAATATCTTCATGCCTTATATATAGTTGCATTAAGCAGATTAGAGCCGGCCGATAACAGCTTATATTTATATAATACAATATATAATACCAACATGAATTATACCTCATATAGCATCATCCTGGCAAAGCACAAGTTGTCCATTTTCCTCATAAAACATAAAATCAAGTTTTTTTTGCATCACATACTGACTGTAGATTCTGTACGAAACTGCTAAACATCCCTTTTTTGCTTCTAAACTTCTCTGAAAAGCACTTTTTAAATCTCTGACCTCTCTCTCTTTCTCATTTTGCTCTTTCATTTGATAGGACAAATGGGCAGATTAAGCGGCGTGCTCTGCAAATGTAAATCAGCGCCGGAAAGATCAAACACGGAGAGGCGGTTTTGCCGTCGGTCCGCAGTGTTTAACTCCATATCTGAATTGAGAGCGTTACAGTGATTCCTCATAAAACCCTCCAAGAATTGAGAGTGAAATTTGCCTAAACACTAGACTCTATCTCTCCATCACATTATCTCTCTCTCTCTCTCTCTCTCTCTCTCTCTCTCTCTGACTGCCTGAATGTCATATATTTTCTACTGAAGGTTTAACGTTGGATGCATTAACTAACATTGACTGATTATTCTGAAGTGTTACCGACAATTTCAACGCATGCGTCGCGATTGTTAAAATCTAGTTAGTCATCGACCCTTCGCAAAGCCCCGCCCCCTTTGGTTACTGTTGCTATGTTCGCTCTCACGCCACACATCATGTTCTCACGCAGTGAAAAATGCATCGAAACGGTTTCAAATTGTAAAAAAAAAAAAAAAAAAAGTGTAAACAATAAATAGCATCTAGTGTCGTGCATTTATAGCATCAAATAAACATGAATGAACATCAGAGGGAATGTTGTTTCACACAATTTAAGTTCACCAACGTTTTCTTGGTCAGACAAAACGGCGGATTCAGGGTTATGATTGGTCAGATCGCCTGTCAATCAAACGGTTTGCGAAGCGTCAGTTAGTTTGTAGCCGATTTTGTCCCTTAAACGTACACTGAAAAAAGCACCCCTTAGCAACGCCTTAGCAACGTGGGGACAACTTTTTGCATGACTCGGGGAAAATGTAAAAATGTACTTTATTTTGCATGTGCGCACATATTATTCCTTTCATTTGACGGTTAAATAAATCAAACATGATTTTTTTTTTCCCTCCCCTCGACAGACTGTAAAATAAGGTGCTTCTGTATTTAAGCATTCATTATAAATGGAAACGGCACACCAGCCAAAACTCCGTCAGGTATTTCTTATTCGTCTGCGCACAGCTCAGAGAGCACAGACTAATGCTCGCTGAAATATGAGCCGGGAGACGGTTTTTATTAGGCGCCTGTCTGAAATAATTTACCTCTCTCTTTCATAAACTTTTGCCGCGCTTAACTACCGCCGCGAAGAAAAATATAGTAAGTCGTTAAAAGTCTGTTACAAAAAGTGGCTGTAAAATGAAGGCTTGACCACTGAAGAATACAGGGCAGCGGAAGTCCTGATTCATGTAAATCTGAGAACAACCCTCGTAAAAGGTGAGAGCGGATGCTGCTTATTCAGTTTTGGGTGCAATTTCTTAATATCACACACAGTCGTATTCTCCACGTCCTGACAAACTCTGACTTGGTTTATTCTTTGTATGTGCATTTTTAAATCCCATAATGGGAAAATAACAGCACAAAAACAGAATCACAGAAACCGGCTTTATATTTCCCAAATTTCTCCAACTCTAAACAGTTTCCTTACTGTTATTGCTGACAAATGTGAAATTACTTCTTAAACCATGACTGTCTTCATCGGTTCTTGATAGGGCCGTGCAAAATAATCACATTGCGATTTTTTTATTCAATATTGCAATTGCCATTTATTTTGCAATTTTGGTCATTGTTTTTGCTTTTTCAAACACGCTTCATTCTGAATGCATTCAGTGCACGAGAAGTGCATAATGTTTCACAATGAAGGAACTGTATTTACAGCTTCATAAACAAAACTGTCTTTAAAACAGACAACATCAAATAAATGAGGATTATTTCACCTGCTTAAACTCGTATTCAACGCCCGCCTCACATTTCTCATACAGAAACTTGTGTGAAATAAGTGTGAGTCGGCATCTTTTGTCCAGTGTTTGAATCCAAAACTCTCTCAAACGACTGATGTTGAATTTCTCCTTTTTATTCTGAACCGCATCCATATTTTTTCCTCTTTCCTCCCGTTTGCCTATTCTGTTCTCCCGCTTTGCTTTGTTCTCATGTGAGCTCTGATTGGTGAACATCTTAAACATGCGCACAGTAACGTTACAGTATTCTCAATTAAAATATAAATAAATTAACACATAAAATTGCAGACTTGTGCGATTTAGAAATTGCATGTGCTCAAATCGCCATTGCGATTAATTGCACAGCCCTAGTTCTTGATGTAGGACAAATTTATATTGAAACACAGAATATTGTCCGATATGTTTAAGTGCTATAATCGGGTGCATCCCAACCCAGAAAACGGGAAAAAGTACAACCCAGTAACTTTGTTTTGGTAATCCTTTCTCTGCAAGCAAAGACGTGGCTCAGATTTTGCTCCCCTTGTGACGCAGGAAGGGGATCTTATTATAATATTACCGCCACTTAATCTGCACGTTTCCATCCACTTTGTTTTCGCGAGCAACATCTGTGTACTATGGAGGAGCAGGAGTGCCACATAAAAATAAAACGAAGAATCGATTAATTCGTTTAATAATTCACACGTAAAAATGTATATAAATAAATCACTTTTATATAGGCAAATGTTTATTTAATTCCTGTTTTTAAACGTAGATTAATAGAACAATAAAAAATACATTTGTAAATCATTTTAAATGGCTGTGACGACACACGCTAGTGACGAGTCGATCAACTCCACAGCAACGACATCAATTTATCCACGAACCGTTCAGAAACGTCTTCCTGAGTCTCTCCATCCGTTTGAACACTTTCCTCAGTTTGTCAGCGTGAGATTCTCCAGCTTTGTTGTTGTTGAGCTGTTAAAGCCCCGCCCTCTTCTGGAGCAGAAGCTCATTTGCATTTAAAGGGACACACGCAAAAACGGCGTGTTTTTGCTCACAGCCAAATTTAACAAGCGATAATAAATGAGCTGTGGAGGATTTTGAGCTGAAACTTCACACACTCATTGTGGGACACCAGAGACTGATATTACAGCTTGTTAAAGGGGGATTATGGGTCTCCTTTAATGGCTTGCGAACTTTAGAAACAGGTTGGAAAACAAAACTGGAGACGAGCAACAAAAAAAAAAAAAAAAAAACATGCATTACTACAATGATAAATTGTTTAAAAATAAACAATTTTCTGACTTTGACTAAATATCCGAGTCAGTGTAAAACCCTCGAGTGCTTTCATCTTGGTATTGCATGATAACCATATTTATATACTATGGTAAAGAATACTATGATAATATGTTCAACAGTAATATGGCACTTTTTTGTAAGTGAAATGGAGAGCTGAACTGGACCAAATATGCTGATTTGTAATTCTTCATGGCTCAAATCACTAAACACCCTCTTCAAATGTCCATTCAGCACTTCCATGCTTCAACAGGCAATTTATAACAGGTAAGAGTGTGTTTTAATTATTCTTACTCTGTGAAACTTCTGTCTGATTGCTTTTTCCTCTGATCCTTGTAAAAACATCTTTTTGCCTATTACCCAATTAAAATGGGGCTGAGAGGTTGAGCAGTGAAATGTTCGAAGAGCCCGGAGGATTGCGTCCACCTCTGAAAACTGCAACTGGATTTTAGAAGATTTCATTTGGATTTAGACTTCATGCTTCAGAGTCTATTCTAGGGAGACTGGACTGCTTTGAGTCTAATTTCAGACCTCTAAGAAAATGATTTTCCATACTGCTGAATGTACTGTAGTACATTTGAGGAACTCATTTTGTACATGCTTCGTCAATTTTATAATATTTATATATATATATATATATATATACACTATTAAAAAATTACTGTAAATTTTACAGTATAATACTGGCAGCAGGGTTGCCAGCCAGTTACTGTAAAATTTACAGTAGTGTTACTGTAATTTAATTTACAGAATTTTCCTGTTTTTTTTATTACGAAGGGTCAATTTACAGCAATATTCTGTAAATTTGAGTCAAACCAACACGTGACCCCAGAATGCATTGCAGTTTACAGCAATATGCTGTATTATTAAAAAACAGCCAGCGGCTGTAAAATAATGCTGTAATTTTTACAGTATAATACTGGCAGCAGGGTTGCCAGCCAGTTACTGTAAAATTTACAGTAGTGTCACTGTAATTTAATTTACAGAATTTCCCTGTATTCTCTGATTACAGTAAATAACTGTTTTTTTTAATTACGAAGGGTCAATTTACAGCAATATTCTGCAAATTTGAGTCAAACCAACATGTGACCCCAGAATGCATTGCAGTTTACAGCAATATTCTGTATTATTAAAAAACAGCCAGCGGCTGTAAAATAATGCTGTAATTTTTACAGCAATTCATTACAGTATATATATATATATATATAAGCTTCATTTTCTTTAAGTAAAATAGAATTTCTTATTATTGATGGGTGAAATACAACCTATAAATATTTCTGTGAGACCCGCCGGTTTCTAAATCACAGTCGTTTCGGTCAGGTAATATGTAAATGTCCGAGCTCACATCTGCAGCTTTACCTATTCCCCTACGATATCCTTGGCAAATTTGTCTTAAATGTGCTTGACAGGAACATTAACCTTAATGTCAAAGCTCAGATTCACTACATGCAGTGAAAATATGCCTGAGACAAAAAAAAAAAAAAAAATCACCCCATTTAAATAATAAATGAGAGTCCTCGCTCGACCTTTCTCCTCAGGTTGAGGAGGTGATGTATGGTGCCCCAGCGGGGACACATGGCACAGCTGGCTGAGCCTGAACTGAGGCAGTCAAAGGACGCTGATGAAAAGCTAAGCTGAAAGAAGCATGGCCTCTGACAAAAAGCCTCAAGTCTGAGTGAGATGGGCTTCATCTCCAACAAGTAGGAACATAATCATTCAAAAAGGAACATGTCAGACATCAGAATGGGACGAGACAGTGAGAGAACATAACAGGACTGGGACAAACCACATCTGGTGTTACCATCTGATGCATCACTGTACCCTGGTATCATCACAGTACTTGTGGAGAAATGGGATCAGCTGGGGCAGTCCATCTCCCATCATGCATCTGAAAAAAGGCTGTATAGTCAATGTTAAACCTGAAGTATTTACACCATCTGACATATTTTTAGTTCAAGAAATATATGTGCACATATAACCTTTACAAATATACAAATGATGGTAAATGGATGGTAAATTATGATAATAAAAATAAAAAAGAGAGACTTTTTAATTAAGATAAAATCTTAATTTTTTATATTCAAAATACAAAATATTTGATTGGATGGTAAAAGTAGTGCATTTGTTTTTTTATTTTAAATTTGATAATAATAATAATAATAATAATAATAATAATAATAAAACAAATAAAATAAAATAAGGCATTTTAAGTAAAATAAAATTTCTTAGTTTTTATTTGAAGATAAGATGGTAAAAGTAGAGTGTTTATAAAATTAAATAAAATAACATAATACAATAATAAAAGAAAATAAGGTTTTTTAAGTAAAATGAAATTTCTTATTTTTGATATGCGAGACACAACTGACGAATGTTTCTGTGACGTGTTTCTAAATCACAGTCAGTTCAGTCAGGTCATTTGTAAATGTCTAAACACGTCCACAGCTTTACGTATATTCCCACACAATATCCTTGGCAAATTTCTCTTCATTCTCTTACTTGGGTGAAAATTAATTGTATCCATCAAGACTTGATTGGATGCTGAAAATATGTTGTTTTATTTCAGTTTGCTCAAAAACGCCTAAACTTATTTGACTTATGCAATAGTTGCATGATCTGAATGACAAACTCAACAAAGTAATTTCATACTGATTATGAATCATGCACAATAAAACCAGGAACATAATTAAGAAAGTATGGAAGCCCGTTCCCGCCACTGTTGAGAAAAGAAAAAAAGTATCTCATAATAATGACTTAGTATCTCATAATAATTAAGAGATGTTAAGTCATTATTGTGAGATGTTAAGTCATTATTGTGAGATACTAAGTCATTATTTTGAGATACTAAGTCATTATTATGAGATGTTAAGTCATTATTATGAGATACTAAGTCATTATTATGAGATGTTAAGTCATTATTATGAGATGTTAAGTCATTATTATGAGATGTTAAGTCATTATTATGAGATGTTAAGTCATTATTATGAGATGTTAAGTCATTATTATGAGATACTAAGTCATTATTATGAGATGTTAAGTCATTATTATGAGATGTTAAGTCATTATTGTGAGATACTAAGTCATTATTATGAGATACTAAGTCATTATTATGAGATACTAAGTCATTATTGTGAGATACTAAGTCATTATTATGAGATACTAAGTCATTATTGTGAGATACTAAGTCATTATTATGAGATACTAAGTCATTATTATGAGATACTAAGTCATTATTATGAGACGTTAAGTCATTATTATGAGATACTAAGTCATTATTATGAGATACTAAGTCATTATTATGAGATACTAAGTCATTATTATGAGATACTAAGTCATTATTATGAGATACTAAGTCATTATTATGAGATACTAAGTCATTATTATGAGATGTTAAGTCATTATTATGAGATACTAAGTCATTATTATGAGACGTTAAGTCATTATTATGAGATACTAAGTCATTATTATGAGATACTAAGTCATTATTATGAGATACTAAGTCATTATTATGAGATACTAAGTCATTATTATGAGATACTAAGTCATTATTATGAGATGTTAAGTCATTATTATGAGATGTTAAGTCATTATTATGAGATGTTAAGTCATTATTATGAGATGTTAAGTCATTATTGTGAGATACTAAGTCATTATTATGAGATACTAAGTCATTATTATGAGATACTAAGTCATTATTATGAGATACTAAGTCATTATTATGAGACGTTAAGTCATTATTATGAGATACTAAGTCATTATTATGAGATACTAAGTCATTATTATGAGATACTAAGTCATTATTATGAGACGTTAAGTCATTATTATGAGATACTAAGTCATTATTATGAGATACTAAGTCATTATTATGAGATACTAAGTCATTATTATGAGATATTAAGTCATTATTATGAGATACTAAGTCATTATTATGAGATACTAAGTCATTATTATGAGATACTAAATCATTATTATGAGATACTAAGTCATTATTATGAGATACTAAGTCATTATTATGAGATACTAAGTCATTATTATGAGATACTAAGTCATTATTATGAGATACTAAATCATTATTATGAGATACTAAGTCATTATTATGAGATACTAAGTCATTATTATGAGAAAGTTTCTCATTATTATGACTTACGGAATATTTTTTTTTTCTCAACAGTGGCGGGAACGGGCTGTTGAGAAAGTAAGTCACTTATGATTTCACTGAATGGCTCCTTTATTAGTTTACATTTTTCATCATTTAGCAGACGCTTTTATCCAAAGCGACTTACAAGGGGAGCAATTACGGGTCAGGTGTCTCGCTCAAGGACACATTTTCAGTCATGGTATCAAAGGTGGAGAGAGTGCTGTTCATTCACAATCCCCACCTCCAATTCCCGCCGGCGTGGGAATCGAACCGACAACCTTCAGATTAGAAGCCCGACTCCCTCACCATTAGGCCACGACTATTAGTTCTGTATCATTGAATAACTCCCAACATCAGTGTTTATTCATTCACCCTCCCTGAACCTCGCATGTCTTTTCACGGTCTACCACCTGCTCTGCGGTCCACAGTGCTTTAATTAAACTCCGTTCGGCTCTGACACTGACTTATAACGGAGCCACGATTCACTACAGTACGATCCCATACTGATAAATAAATAATGAAAGCGTTCGGCTATATATTTTTCTCCTTCTCCCAGCGAAGCTTTGAAATGTTTCTCTAATCACTCATTACACTCCTTGGTATTGAATTTCTGTTCCAATGTTCTCGCTTTGCATAGAGGCGGCCAATTAATCCAAACCCTCCAACCGCAGTCCACAAAGACAACGCGAGACACAGAGACACTGGCTAATGCGATTAGCGCGGCCCGCCGGGGTTCGGTGGCGACGTCCGACTCTCTGAACATCACAGTGGCTTGATGCCACTCTTCAAAACCTCCAGCCAGGTGCACGAGATGTTAAGCTGCTTTTTGTTAAAGGCTTCACACGGGTTAGAGAGTGTTTCATTAGGATAAAATGAGCTCCTCGTTAGGTGGAAGGGAAAACACCCCGGTGCAGTTGTTACACAATGACTTTAATTGCAGGTTTCAACAATGCCATTTTAACAATGCTGTTTTAACCGCGTAACTACAGCACAAATTTAAGCTGTCTTAGGTTAATGACTCCATTAGTTCGAATGCAATGAGCTTTAATTATTTTCAGCTTGTCAGACCTCACCTCATTATCGTTCTGCTCCGGTAAAAACTGAAAATCCATTTGCTAAACACTAACTTGACTCTCCAAACAACAGGCACTAGAATTCAGCATTCGGGTCTTTGCAGTACAACTATTTTGTCATTCATTGCATGATGTCAAATGACATCAGTAAATATTATCTTGGTCATTTTCTTATATATCTATAATGATATAATATTTTAATAATAATAATAATAATAATCCTCATCATTTAATTTTCTTGGCATTGTGCAAATGACATATTATATATATATATATATATATATATATATATATATATATATATATATATTAATGATATAATATTTTGATAATAATAATAGAAAATTTAATAAAAAAAATTGATTAATATACATTATTACATATTCATTAAATAAATTAATAATTTTTTAAATAACAATAATATAATAATAATAAATAAAATATTTAATAATTCTATGTAATTTTACAATTATTTTATTTTATTTTGACTTTAATAATTATAATAATAACAATACAAAATTAAAATAATAAAATTAAAAATTAAATTAAATATTTAAAAAAATAATATTTTATTAAAATAATATATTGTTCTTGACTGTCTAATCATTTCCTAATAAATTATTTAATAATAACATAAAATAAAAACAAAAAAATAAGTAAGTAAATAATAATTAATAAGGTTATGTTTTTTATTTCCTTTACACTAACCTGTAAACTCAATGCCACTATTTATTTATTTATTTATTTATTTATTTGCTCTTGACTTTCTAATAACTTTCTAATAAATAATAATACACAATTAAATTATAAAATTAAAATAAAATTAAATATAATACAAATATAATAAAAAACGTAATTAATGCTTTATGCTTCTATATAAATGTTTCCCTAAATTACAACACAAACATACACCAAAAAAAAAACTTTTGCATAACAGGAATGACCCACTTAATAGTGCATAAATACTTCTTTTCCCAAATTCCCAAATTTAGGTAATTTCTCTATAACGCTAAGGCTTTTGAAGCAGCTGCGAGGGATATTGCCCTAAAACAACAATCATTAACATTCAAGCAAACATGCATGTAACTCTCGCTGACATTCATTACCCACCAAGGGCACGAACGGCCATAAATCTTTCCCGCCTTGACAATCAACTCCGTTGTGCCACCTCTAACGTACATACAGACATCTTATAATTAAAAGGTGGAGAAAAACATTCCATTAAAAGGATGCGCATGTAGCGCGCGGGCACTCCGTCGCTGTAGATTTAAAAGGGTCAATTACAAGATGCACGGCACAGAGCGAGAACCAGCACACCATTAGCAGTCTGGCACCATCTGTTCCTATAGCAGGACGGCTACATGCTTTGATGCTATAAAACCGTAGTGTGTTTTTTAAGGGCTGCAGTGCTGAGTTGGCACTCTGCGCCATAAAACGTTACGGTGAATGAAGTATATTGTAGTAAGGGATACTTTAATAGACTTCAAAGTACTTTGCTACCACAAAGTAAGACTGACCACATGCTACTGTGGGCTCTGGATGAGATATGAAACTCATATTAGTTTGTTTTGTTTACACTCTTGAAAATGAAGAATTGAATTTTGCAGCATTACCATTTTTGGTTGATCAGTTCTTAAAAGAGACTATTTTTTTCTTGGTGTGAAGAACATTTTAAAGGGGTCGTTGACTATAACTTTTGTTAGCGTGTAATGTTGCCGTTAGAGCAGAAACAACATCTGCAAAGTTGCGACGCTCAAAGTTCAATTCAAAAGGAGATTTTTTGGTTACACTTTATTTTAAGGTGTCATTATTACAGTGTAATTATACATTTAAGTACTGAGTGATATTAAGTAACGACATGTACTTACTATAGGGTTAGGGTTAGGGTTAGGATTAGGGTTTGGTTTAGGGTTAGTTGCATGTAATTGTGCATACTTTCTAGTTATTACTACAGTAAATACATGTAAACATATGTAACAATGACACTGTAAAATAAAGTGTTACCGATTTTTTGTACAGAATTCGCTTTTTAAGGACTACAACAAACCCTAAAATTTGCATAAACCCCGCCCCTGAGAACACTCAACAAAGGGGGCGGGGCCACGTTGGGCTGCTTTACGCCGGACTGCTTCACAAACGAGGGTCGATTCGAGGAAAAAAGACGAACGTGACGACACATGCTAGTGACGAGTTGATCAACTCCACAGCAACGACATCAATTTATCCACTAACCGTTCAGAAACGTCTAAACTTCTTCCCGAGTCTCTCCATCAGCGTCGACTCCGGTTTGAACAATGTAAGGATGAACTTTTGTCTGCGTGAGATTCTCCAGCGTTGTTGTTGTTGAGCTGTTAAAGCTTCGCCCTTTTCTGGAAAGGGGGCGGGGAGCAGCAGCTCATTTGCATTTAAAGGGACACACACAAAAACGGCGTGATTTTGCTCACAATCAATCAGGGGCAAATTTGACAAACTGTAATAAATGATTTTAAGCAACAATACAGTATTTTTTAAACAATAGTGTTAAATAAAACTACCCAGCAGATTTGGCAATCAGTTAACCCAACCGATGGGTTAAAACAACCCAATCACTGGTTTGTCCATTTTCAACCCAACCCAACTGATCAATGATTAACTTTAGTTCTTTATGAACAATCCTGCTCATTTTCTGGTCATTGCATGCAAAGAATGTGAAAGTTATAACTAATAAAGTGCCTGAGTTTATAAATCTGACTTCATAAGGTGCAGACCCGGCTTGACTTCACTGGAACCAGTCAAATAATACGCTTGTTCTCACTCACGGTGGCTGATGGAACAAGATCCACTCCTGGGATTTCTCTTTGGTTCCCAATGAACCAAACCCCCCCCCCCCCCCCCCCGGCATCGGTCATCTCGGTCAATGCAGATGTTTACCACTTCCAGCGGAGCAGCTGGCCTTTAAAGGTCAAATAAAGCGAGGCAGTTCGGAATAATTATTACTAACAGCTTTTCGTACTTAGGTTTTCCCAGAATTCTGCTATTACTGATGTCAATTATGAAAACAATTATAGAACGAATTCCACTCTAAATGCAATTTCTTAACTTTTTGTAAAAGCCTGGAGATATTTCTTTGAATGACGTCGATCTGCTATGCCAATGCGCAGAGATTTTCCAGGAAACATTTAGCAAAAACTGCTTCTGATGTGGCATTATGAACTATACAACAAAAAGGTGTGTTTATACTCAATCATAACCTTCAAAACCAGCTGTTGATTCTCATGTATACCCATAGCAGAAGACAAGATGTGCTCATTGCCATAACAACAGCAAAATTTAACGCAGCTCTGATTGAAATTTCATTTTATACAGAACCAAAGCACAACATCATTTGCCGGTCTAGTTTCGGCTGCAACAGTAATGTCACCTCATGTTTGCATGGATCCGGGGTTTATGCCGTGCTGTTTACATATATATTAGACCATGCATCATATCAAAGACGAAATCAAACGACACTTGCTCTTTGCCATCACTGCCATCAATTATAAATCCCCATCTTTCACTGAAAACCAATGAGTTTGGCTGCAAACTTCTGCTAATTGGAGGCTTTGACCAAAATGTGAATCATTAACATATTTTTTTGGGATTGTCCCGTCAAAGATTCTTGTAGAGGGATAAAAAATAGAAGACATTTTTAAATGTGCAATGAAAGTTACATTGTAAGTAACTAAAACTGTTAGCTAATCAGTCCTATAGATAAAGTAAATTGCAATGCATATTAAAAATCATATACATTTTCATATTTTGCAGTGTTGCTATGCACTATTTTTCTTGGGGGTTCATGAACAACAAACATCAGCTACTGCTTAAAATAATATTGTGCAAATCACATATTTTTCCATTAAATTACAATGTATTGCTCCCAAATGATTATGTTTTCCAGTTTACACTGTTGCACCATTTTTCTCCCCAAACACTAATATGCAAACTCACTTTTTTCCATTCGTTAAATGAACAAATTGCTCTAAAATTCAGTATAAATTAAGCCTTAAATTTAGCTGTTGTTGTGACAGTGAGTGCGTCTTGTTTCTATCATGCATGAGAATCAATCAAGCTTATGCTAAAAATCAAAATCAAAGGGTGTGATTCACAGGTTTAGGGAGTAACTTAGTGACGTATTTAAAATACAAAATTTGAGTGACTGTGTTTCATTTTAAATGGGTGGTAATCAGATTACAGTTCCATCTGAAAAGTGTTTTAGATTACCAAAGTGATTACTTTGAGTTTTAATGTCATTTAAACAGATTCTCTGACTCTGACCGTCTGAAAAAGACGAGTTCAGTTTCATGTTTTCCACTCTTTTCATGTTTTGAGAGTCATTTTATAATTCACTCGTCACTGTGACTTTTTCTCACAATTAGTTTTTTTTCCTCACAATTGTGAGTTTGAATTTCACAATTCTGACTTCTTTTTCTCAGAATTGCGAGATTTAAACTCACAATTGCAAGTTATAAAGTCCAGAATTGGGAGATATGAACTTGCAATACTGACTTTTTTTCTTGCAATTGTGAATTTAGTATGAGTTTATATCTCATAATTCTGACTTTTCTCAATATTGTGAGTTTATATCTCATAATTCTGACTTTATAACTCACAATTGCAACTTTATATCAGACAATTCTGAGGGAAAAAGTCAGAATTGTGAGATAAAAACTCACAATGACCTTTTTTGTGTTTGTTCCACACTTATTAGTATTCCAAAGTATTCTAAAGTATTTAGATGAAGTGACTAAACTTGAGTAACGTAACGAAACACGTTACAAATGACTTTTTAAAGCATGTATTCCGTAATCTGTAGTGAAATAAAAGTAACCCACCCAGCCCTGGCGATTCATGCAAAAAAAAAAAATCAACATGCAAACCATTATTTCCATTCTTGAAATGCAAAACGTTTGTTTTTAACCTTTGGTCTAAACAGTTATTAAATTAAAACTCCCCCATCTTGACTATCATCATTGAACTTTGTAATACCTGTGCTTTTTTCCTGCATTTTCTGATCCCAATTCGTCTCCAGCCACTGCAAATAAAACGCTCCTGCTCCTTTCCAACCCAACATTCATTTTTCGGTAATTCTCAATAATTCTCTCGGCCTGATTCCTGGTGACAGTGTGCGCCGTCGAGAAGTCTTAATCACAGTCTCCCGAGACTCCCACAACTCGACTCCATTCATACGGTGCAACCCACAAAGCTAAAGAGTTTCTAATGGGAAGAGTTATAGGATCAATACTGTGATTAGCAACAGCCTTGTAGCTATTGTGTGTTGTTGGCAATCTATCGTATCAATGCTGATGCCTGCGGGAAATGCACACATGCAGCGAGAAGAAAAGGAGACTCCTGGGCTTTACGCTCGGCCTATTAGAAACTGCTTGGCAGCATCGCAGCAGTTAATAATGAATTAAGCGAGAACCGCGCTTATTTCGCCTTGAGAATATGCAGCGAGACTAAATATTTGCAAGTTTCCCAGTCGAGCGTGTGGGCGCACGCGTTCTGTCAGTTGATGTAATTGAACGGAAGACCTAAAGAGGGCACAATGCTCATTTTGCCAGAAAAACTCAATAACTTTGTGAGGAAAAACATGACAAGGCCTTGATTTGATTCCAGATGAAATCTGCTCCACAAAGAGTCATTTACAGTGACAGACTGTATTGATTGCGGCTGACCTGAGCGTGAGCAAACGGCTGAATCGACAGCAGAATTTCCCGGCATACGCTCGGAGCATTTCCGCCGTTTTGATTCTAAACGTGACTCCAGCGATAGTCTTATCATAAAAAGTTAAGAAATCCATTTTGGATTAAAAAAAGCAAAGGAAATGCATCTTATTATTTTCCTTCAGGACGCCTGATGCGCCAGAACAAACACTTCTTTTTTTTTTTTTTACTCCGATATCAATAATAAAAATGTAAATGTTGTGCATCATCATTATGCAGTCCACTGCACCAAGTGGGAATCGTGTTTGTTTGCTTGGCTAAAAATAAATTGCTCAAAGCGTATTTGTGTGGATGTAAACAAAAGCATTTCAGGGAATATATCACAAACCGATGTGTGATATACAT